>JAODAL010022500.1:0-64588 GCA_025379985.1 Phyllomedusa bahiana | reverse complement strand
TTGGGGGGTTTGTCGATTTTTTGGGGGGAAATGGATGACCTATCAACCAATCAAAACCCTTGGGTTTTCTGAAAACCCCGGGCTAGATGACAGCGGCGGTTCTCCCACCGAGTGACCCCTGCTGCGACCCCCCTTGCTGTGCTGGCCCGGGCCTGTTCCAGGAATTTTTGCCACTCCACTCCGGTTAGACCGCCACCTCCGTTGCAACTTTTTTCGAAAATTCAACACTTTTTGATGAAGAATCTTTTAAAAATAAACCCCCTGTTTTTGACCCCAAATGAACCCAGAACTTTTTTGGGAAACCCTTTGGGATAAAATTGCCTCCAAAAAGGGCCCCAAAAAAATTTACTTGATGGCTTTTAAAAACACTGTGTTTTTATAAATCAAAAGCACAAACAGATTAAATTAACCTTCGCTTGTAATTATGCTCAAAAAGTATATTTTTTGGGGCTTTGAAAAAGGGTTTATTTTTGTCACACACCACAAAACAACGTTTAATTTTAACCCGGGGGTTTAAATTGTCCAAAGAATTGAGAAACACAACTTTAGCTTTGTGCGTTTACAATTGGTGTTTTCTATGCCACACAACAAGAGATAAAATTGAAATTAAACCTTTGTTTGTAAATTTGGGACAAAAAAAATGTATTATTTGGCGTTGAAAAAGCGGTTTATTTTTGTCCCCACACCACAAAACAATTTAAATTTAAACCCCGGATGTAAATTCCCAAACAATTGACCACCAAAAATAAAGTTTTATGTGTTACAATGGGGGGTTTTTACCCCACACAACAAGAGTAAAATTGTAATTAACCTTTGCTTGTGAATTAGGCTACGGAAAAATTTATATTTTTGGCGTGAAAAAACTTTTTCTTGGGTCAGCACCCCAGCAAAACAACGCAAAATTTCCCCCGGATGTAAATTGCGCCAAACAATTGAGCCACCCAAAAAACTAGTACTTTGTAGCGTGTTACAAGGGGTTTTTTTCTACGCCACAACAAGAGAAAAAATTGAAATTAATTTGCTGTAAATTTAGGCACGGGAAAAATTATTTTATTTGGCGTTAAAAAAGACGGTTTCTTGGGGTCAGCACACCACAAAACAACCTTAATTAAACCCCCGGGATGTAAATTGTTAAATAGAATTGAGCACCAAAAATAAGTGTTATTTGTTTTGTAAAAATGTTTTTCTTAAATAATACAACGGAATGGTTTAGATCCACTTGGATTTTGAATGTTATCACTGATGGACGCACACGGTTTTTCAACCCAAATACCCCAAAAAAATCAAAATAGAACATAAGGAACATCCTGAACAATGAGACCCCCACAAAAATCGCGTATAAAAAAAGTTCTTCATAAGAGCAATCAGCCGCACACCTTCCTGTGAAAAGTAAAGGGAGGTGACTCCCGTGGCGCCCCGGGACTTTTTTAAAGGCGGTGATCACGATCCTGCCGTCTCGATTGGCTTCATCTCTGCACATGTCATGACTATGCCCTTTTTTTTCCCCAAATTTTTTTGCCCCCTGTAACCCCTGTGCTCGCACCCTTTATCAAAGAAAAGCACACTTCGTTTACCCGAATCCCCAAAGTTCGACTTCGTTCCGAACCCAAATTTTTCCCGAAAATTTTAAAAAAGAATTCCACTTTGTTAGAAAACATTTTTTCCCCTCTTAGTCCCTGTCTAAGTGCCATGTCCTTTATCATCTGGGGAGACCCTTTTGAATGTAGCTCTTAAGGGGCATTATCAGGGGCATTCTGAGGCCAGGGTCGGGAAAATAGTATGGCATATTACAGAAAAAGGGGTTCATTTAGAAAGGTCAGCAGATTTTCAGCATAAGACACGGGGAGTTTCCCTTGAAACGCTGGGAATTCGGTCAGGAAATTTGGAGAGGGGGCCTTAACAGATCATCTCTGTCCCAAAAGAAGGCTACCAAAAACCCACTTAAACGGGTTCATTGGGAAAACTGTTTGGGCCCCAAAAAGTTTCCATGTCCCAGAACATTTGGGTGATAAACCCATCTGAAAGGGCTTTGGGGGTCCCCATCTTTTTTTCTTTAGGCAAAAAGGGCATTCGCAGTTTGGGGACCAATGGACACCGCTGGAAAAAATTGATGCAAAGGGAAAACCACGGGGATGGCGGCTCCCTGGGTCATAGTGGTCAGTTGTTTTGCCCCTGGGGGGTCGCTCGGAAATCTACGGGACTATTGGGGACCCCCCGGGGGAGACCCCCTCAATATTTTGGCCCCTTGGGGGGAAAATCCATGGTGGGCCCCAACGAAAATTTTGGGGATAGGTTCTGATTTTTCCCTGCTAAATGAATTACATTTTTAAAAATTTTGTTTTTAAAAAACGGTAAAAATAATTTTAATTTAATTCCCCTGGGGGAAATGGGGGAAATAATTTTTCGGGTTCAAAAAATTGTATAACACCCTGATATTATTCCCTTCTAGATTAGTGTTGACGATTTTTCACAAAGTTGAAACCCGGCACTTTTTTTAAATTTTGTGGGGTTTTTTTTCGACCCACGCGATAATATAGGTGAAAAATCTGGGGCACCCTTATTAATATCGCCCCAAATTTTCCCCCGCTTCCTGCCCTTTTTTGGGGGCCCAAAGCAAATCAGTTCAAATAGAGCAGGGTGAGATGTGTGGCGACGTCATGGGGGGGGATGTAAAGGGTTTCAAATTGGGGCTGGGAAAAATAAAATTTAACCCTCGTTTTAACAAAACAGCCTTCCTTTTCACCTCAGTGTCTCTCACCCCCTCATAGGAGTAGGACGGCGCTCTGCCTTGTCCAAACAACTCGGGGCGAAATTATCCCTATTTCTGCACAGAAAAACCCTCTACAAATTAGCTTGATCCTTAAAATTTTTATTAGATTAGAAAATTTGGAAGTTTTTTATGTATTTAGCTGAAAATTTTTAAAAGGGAGTTCTCCCGCTATAAAGCACGGGGGCAGGGGGGGGGGGGGGGGGGGCGGGGGCAACACAGACAAGCTCAAAAAAAGAACACTGGAAAAAATTTTCCCCAAAGACTTGTGTAGACTTTGGGCACTGCAAAAGCAAAAATTTTTTAAAAACTTTTTGCTTTTGAAATTTTTCCCCCTGAAAATTGGCACCCCCAATTTTATATTGGGGGGAAACAAAATCTTTTTTCTTTTAACTCCCGGGGGCTCTTTTTTTGGGTTAAAAACCCTCCACTTTTATTACATAACATTTCAGATGGTGTTAAATTTTTACCCTTCCACCTTTTTTGATATATCCCCTTTGGGAAAGTTAAATTAAAATCCAGCAATTTTGTAGTCAGCACGGGTTTGTTTGTTCCCAAAAAATACCTTGAAAATCATCCGAATACAAAAACAGATACGTGTTTTTTGACTTTGGGGGCCTCCCGCTTTTTTCATTGAAAAAAGCTTGAAACTTAAATCTAAAAAACAGCAATTTTATAGTCACCACGGGAAAAATTTGAAAGGGGGCCAAAAAATATCTAGTTTTTAAAACAATACAAAACAGATAGGTTTTTTTTTATTTGGGGCGCACTACAGCTTTGTTCATTAAGGCAGCTTCCCCACTTAAAACCTGAAAACAGCTTTTTTTAAAATAGTCACCCACGGGGAAATTTAAAAAGGGGCCCCAAAAATCCCTTTGAAATTATCCAAAAACAAAACAAATACGGTTTTTTGCATTTCCCCCTCCCCCTTTCCAGATTTGTTATAGAACCTTCCCATTTAAATTTAAATTTCAGCAATTTTTTAGTCACCACAGGTGAATTGAAAGGTCCAAAAATACCCTTTGTATTACCCAAAACAAAACAGATACGTGTTTTTTTTAATTTTGGGGCGCACTACAGTTTTGGGTTCATTAAGGCGCTTGCACATAAATCTGAAAACGCAATTTTATAGTCACCCCCAAAGGTGAATTGAAAGGTCCCAAAAAAATCCCTTTTAAAAATTATCCAAAAACATAACAATACTGTTTTTTGCACTTTCCCCCCAGTCCAATGTGTTCATTGGGCACTTGCATTTAAAATCTGAAAACAGCAATTTTATAGCCCCAAACGGGTAAATTTGGGGAAAGGTGCCAAAAATCCCTTTTTATTATACAAAAACCCAAAACAGATACGTTTTTTTTGCATTTTTTCCCCAGTCCAATTTTTTGATAAAACCACCTTCAGTTAAATTTAAATTTCCAGCTTTTTTGGGGTTTTGTTTAAGGATTTGAAAAAGCTGTGATTTGCCGCCCTTTTAAAAAAGAGACTTTCCCAAAACTTTTTCCAAAACCCTTCCCTCAAATTTTTATATTTCTGAACATGGAGCAAAATTCCCGGGGTAACGAGGGAAAGAGGGGGGGAGCACTTTGGGGGTAAGGTAAACCCGAGAAGGTGCTCCTTCCATGCTGGCGACCCAAAACGCATGCCACGGATCACAATTTTCAGGACCCTCCCGGCCTGTCATCCTGGGTCAGGGGCCCGTGAATCTCAGTAACGAAACAACGGCGCCAATCTGTCCCTTTATTTGGGTTTAATTTCCCAAACCCGCATCCAGCAGTCCCTTTCCTCCTCGTCCTCCCATTTACCGGGCCCCAAATGTCCCTCATCAGCTCACACATCCCTCCAACATGAAGCAAGGCAGCCCCAAAAGTCAACTCGGTCCCCAAACCCTGTGATAATCCATTGTCCGAAGACCTCTTTGATGACAAAATGCGGTTTTGGGGGCAAAGGGGATGTTTAAAAATTCAAGAGGGGTTATTTTGTCCCCTCTGAAACCCCCGTTACTGATGTCATCAGAGGAGGAGAAAAGGGAAACCGGTCAATCGGGAAATATCCCCGGGGTCGGCAATGCCTTGCAGTGCCCCCCCTTTCTTGTAGCCCCCACTTTCTGATGCAGAAAATCAGGACGAAAGAAGTCACCTTGTTTTAAGATGAAAAGATGATGACAACAACATTTGGATCCATCGTGGGCTTTTCTGCAAAAATTTTCTTGCGAGCGCCTTTATCAGTTTGGAAAAGGAGGAAGACGATGGGGGAGTGTCAAAACGGGGCCCCCCCCACCCCAAAAAAGGGGGGAGGGCTGTCGCAGAAGGCCGCTGGGAAAATTCCCCAGCCACGGTTCCCCCAAAAACCCCCCTCCCTTTCTTTTCGCCGTCAAAAAGGTCCAGGACCTCTCAAGCCCCGGGCCTTCTTTTAAACAAGCCTCTGGGTTTACCCCGCGGGTTTTTTAATATGCTGCCTTTGCCGTAAAAAGGGATAAGTAGAGGGAAGAACCTTTGGTGGGTTTTTCCCCCCACCAAAAATTTTCCCACCCCATTTCCAAAAAGAATGCATGATTTAAAATGAAGGCAACACTTGTCCAAAAAAGGGGCCAGACCGACCCCGGCCTCCAACCACTGCCCAAAACCCTTGTCTCCCCCCTCCTCCTCCCCCCGCCACCCCCAAAAGCGTTCCCGGGGCCCGGCCCTCTCGAGCCCGATCGGGGATCAGCCTCCGCTTCACCCCCACCGTCCCCCCGAGTCCCCCAGCACCACCAGAGCCCCATCCTACCCCCCCCTCCCGCCAGTTTGAGACCTGCATCCCGTAAGGGGCCCCAGTTACACCAGCCTTTGCTTCCAGGTTTGGGAGCAAAAGAAAATTTTAAAAACCCAAAACCCACCCCCAAACCAAAATCTGAATGTCGGCATTGCCGGGTTTTTTTTGGCCTGAAATGTTCCCTTTTTTCCTTTGGTGGACACAGAGGGGTTCCGCCACGTCAGGCCCTCCCCTCCCCAAAACCCGATGCCGAGCAGGCATTTCTTTGCCAGAAAAAACCCGCCCCTTTGCCCTGCCAGAACGTTCATCTAAAATTTCAACGCGTTGTCTGCATCGTGTCCGGAAAAGTCCCATCTCCCCCACCGACACATGGACTAGAAACACGGCCAAGGCTGCTATATCTCTGTGACAGTCACTGGGTGAGCTGGGGGATGCCTTTGGGGGTGACAGTGGCTCTCGGGCCCGGGCGCACGCCTTAAAAAACCGCAGGGTGGGCGGCTCTTTCCCCCAAAGTCCCTGGGGGCTCACGTGCCCAGAGAAACCAAGCCGTTTTAAAAATTAATCTGTTTTGGGAAACCCCGCCCCCCGGGGTCAGGAGCTGTGGACGGCTCTCCGCAAGGGGAATGAGCGCTGGTTGGGTGAAAAGAACCTTATGCCGGGGCAAGGTGGTGTGCGATAACGGGCAAAATCTCGGGCCGCCCTTAAGATGGTAGCGGAGCCTCCCTTGCCGGACATTATGAACCCGTGTCCAAAATTTTCTAAAGAGCCCCCGGGTCTGGACTGCCTGAAAAAAAAAGGCTCGAGGTCTATTTTGCACTTCCGCCGTTCGAAAACCTGCTTCGCCCCCCGGGTGGTTGCGCGTACTCCCCTCCCAGAAAACCGTCCATTGTTGACGTGGCAACATGCGGATTCCACCCCCAACCCAGCGATTTGGGGGCAAGCAATGCCATTACCAGTACGAATGACAGATGGCCTGACAAGCAGCGGTGCGGATCGGGGGGTTGAGCCACCCAGATGGAGGCAGTAAAAAGCTTGCACCCTCCTTGCCCGTTTTGAAAAAAACCACCAAAAGGCAGTGCGAAAATGCCTTTTCACATGAGCATTGTGGGGATCTTAGTTCTGGAACGATCGTTTTGGGCACCTGAAAATCAGGGCCCCAGCGACGGAGGGGGAGACGGACACAGATGCGGCACGGAGCCCCTTTTCTCCCCGAATCCCCAAGGCCCGACAGTTTCCAATTTTATCGGTCTTCATTAGGGGAGTGGTTCGGTCCAGGGCTGTGCAAGGCGCGCATCAGCTCTCAGGGGGCACTCTGAGGCAAGTCAGGGCTGTGTTGAAGCTGTACCGGAGGAAGCGGAGGAAGAGGAGGAGGAGGAGGTATTCCTGGCCACCGACGTTACTGACTCCCCGCCTTTGGGAAAAAGGTAGGGGGCGAATTTGAGGGGGAGGGGAAAATGAGGAAAATATTTTTAGTGCCCCTCAACCCAGGGCTTTGGAAATCAAGGCTCCATCTCTCACATGAGGGGCTTGGATGCTCCATTTTCCTCCAACATGATCCTCGCTTAAGCCACAAAATGAACAAACCTTCTGGGGCCACCCTCCTGGATCCCTGGACAAAAACAAAATCAGCATTTCCTTCCACCCACCGAAAAAGAGATAAAATGCAGGGAAAGGGGACCTTGCTGTTTATCAACTGGAGGGCATCTGTTCGTTTCTTACGTTCTTTAAATGTCACAGTGGAACAACGCCAGCGTGTGACAGCAGTAGGGCCAAGTAGCCTAGCGGCAGCAGCACAGGGAAGGTGCAGAAGCCAATGGGTGACCTCTGGCAATTTTTATTTACCCCCCACCTCACCAACGCATGCAAAACCGGCCACACATACAACACACAGGACCAGTTAAAATCATGGTGCCGACACTGCTTTTCAAAACCCCAGTTTTTGTATGTGTTTTCCGGACCCAATAGACTTTTGGTATCCAAAAAAGGACGAATGGGCCCCACTGCTCGCTACGCCATAGAGTTGGGGTCCTGCCCGCAGCCACGTATACTGAGCGACCTTTAGCACAGTGGAGGATCATTACAGACAAACGCATCCGGGTTTTCCCCAATAAATGGGATTGTTTGACTTTTATCAGAGAATCAGGGGATGGAACTCTGGGTGATGTTGTGGCCCCCCTTGCCCAGGTCACCGATTATTGCTGGTCTACTTTAAAATTCTTTTTCCAAACAGAAATGGTCCCCCTTTTGGGAAAAAACTTATTTTTAAAAAAGATCATTTCTTTCTGCAATTTTTTTCTCATTCCCAACAGTTTATTTTGCTCGTTTTGTGTGAGGAGACTAAAAGAACCCAAAGGTTTTCTGAAAAACCCCAATTTTCCCAAATTTTACTCATTCTTTTTTTAAATTTTTCACATTGTCAATGGTTTTGGGGTCATGTTGCTCCCAAAAATTTTAACGTGGCTGAGAAGTCATTTTTTAAAATTTTTTTTGGGGTATTTGCTTAAAAAAGCTATAACGGGTTTCCTTTGGAACGAAAGGGCTTTTTAAGGGGCATTTCTTCCTCACAATTTTTAACAGGGCTATTTAGCGATTTTAAAACCCAAAGTTAAAATCGGCAAGGTTTTTTAGGTGATTCAAAATTTTAATCATGCGAAAATTTAAAGGTTAAAATCTGTAGTCATCAAAATATGACTTTGAGCCAAATAAAATAATTTATTCCGTATTTTATAAAAAAACATTTTCTGTTTTTAATTGCAAGTCTGCAAAAAGATTGTTCATTGTTTGCTGTTTTTTTTTATTTAAAAAGTCTATTTCACACATAATTTTTTTAGTTCTTTTCTATTGTATGTTTTGGTAGTAGTTAAAGAAACCCCAAAGAAATGTTGTTTTCATTGTTTTAAAGTTCGGTTATTTGTGTTCTTTGAAAAAATTCTTTGTGAGTTTTTGCCCTTGTCTATTTAACTTCAACAATGGCAAATGGTAACCCCATTTAGGGGGGAAAAGGTAACAAAAAAAACCCCTTTGTAACTCTGGTAGGCTGTGTCCCCCCATTTTTTAAAGTGACAATAAAATCCCTTAAATCACCATGTATATCAAAAAAACCGTTTTTTCCTGTCTTTGGGAGGCACCATATACAGTGAAGCTTGCCCCCTGAGAGTTTTTTTAAAAATTCCTACCATTTTTTTTACGGTTTCCATGGGGGGAAAGGGGTAAATTTGATAAAGCAATACTTTTTAACAGGTGAAGTTTTATAAGCGCTTAAAACCTTTTGTAAATACTTAAAATTTCCCCAAAAAACGGGAAAAAATACCCTCTTTTTTTTTTCGGGAATTATTTTTTATGTTATCTTTTTTATCAAAACTTGTTGATTTTTGAACAAATTGCACAATAAAATGGGGTTTATTTTCCTTATTGACGGTTTAATCTTTTTATAAAGCTGTATTGAATCTGTATAAAAAAATTTGGGTAAAAATTTTGAAAATTTTCCCAAAAACAAAATCTTTTTGAAACATCTTTAAAATCGCCCCTTTTTCGGCGCTTCCTTTTAATTTTGGCGGCCAAAAAATAAAGATTACAAAAATAAAAACCCGGGGGTGAAAATTGGGTGTGCGAAAACTTTACTGGGTTTGGTATTTTTGTGATTGGCTGGAAAAATCCCCATGCCCTTTGTTTTACATAGAACGCTTTTTTTCCGGGTCAGCCTTAGGGGTGGCCTCAGCGTCTCTAGGAATAGGACGTGCGCTTTTCCCTGGGGCCAAAAACACTCACGAAAATTAGTCTTTTCTGCCAAACAAAAAACCTCTACTATTAGCTGTGATCCTTCCAATTTATTTAGATTAGAGATTTTGAAGATTTTATGTTTGCAAAGGAAAATTTTTAAAAGCAGCTTTCTACCGCTGTAAAGTCACAGGGCAAAGTGGGGGGGGGGCCCGTGGGCAACACGGGACAAGCTCAATCTATAAAAACACTGGAAAAATTTCCCACCAAGCCTTAAAGTGTAGACTTGAAACTTTTTTAATTAACGTTTGAATTGAAAAATATTTCCGGATTTTGAGAAACCTGAATTATATGGATACACATCTTTTCTAGAAACTGCACCCTCTTTTTTAGCTAAAAAATCCACTTTTTATTTAATCAGTATACTTTTCCCCAAGGATAGGTTTTTCTTTTTTCAATTTTACCCATTCCACCTGTTTTGGGGATATACCCACCTTGCTTTTTAAAATTTTACAATCCAAAAACTTGAGTCGGGCACGGTTTTTTTGGGTTGCCAAAAATTCCCGTGAAATTCTTATAAAAAAATAACAGTTTACGGGGTTTTTTGATTTTTTGCGCACCCAGTTTTTTTCATTGACGCGCATCCAGGGAAAAAATTTTTAAAAAACAGAAATTTTCTATAGGTCCCCCACGGGGAAATTTGAAAGGTCCCAAAAAATACGGGGGTTTTTATACAAAACATAAACAGATACGTTTTTTTTTGCATTTTTGGGCCCAGTCCAAAATTTGGGTTGATAAAACACCCTTCCCGTTAAATTTGAACCCGGGAAATTTTTTTTTTTTAATTGAGGGATTTGAGAATACGGGTGTTTTGCCGTCTTTTAAATAAGAGCCCTTCCCAAAACCTTTCGATTCCTTTTTAAATTTTTTTTATATTTCGGGAACATGGGCAAAAATGCAGGTGGTAACGGGGCAAAGGGGGGTAGCACATGGAGTGAAGGTACGAGAAAAGGGTGCCCCTTCCAGTGCTGGCGAAAACCCGGGCATGCCACGGTTGGGCCCGGGTTTCAGGACCGTCAGCCTGGGAAACGCTGGGTCAGGGCCCGTGAAAACTAAGGGGAACGAACATTTGTCGCCAATCTTCCCTTTTAGGGGTTTTAAAGCAACCTGCATCAGCAAATCTTACCCCCTCGCCTCCCGTCAAGGGCCCCAAAAAGTCGTCATTTACATCGGCAGCATGGGTTCCCGCGGGGTTTTTGGGGCATGCTGGGTCCCAGAAACAGGCATTGTCAATGTCCAAAATTCAAATAAAATGGTGGGGTTTAAAACTTTTCCCTTTTTTCCGGGACTTTTTAAAACTTTGGGGGGTTTTGCAGGTTTTTGGGGCCATTCTGTGGCCCCGGAAAAGGTTTTCAATGCCCGTGGGAAAACCCAAAATGGTGGGTTTAAAGACTCCTTTTTCCGGCACTTTTTTAAATTTTGTGGGGGGTTAAAGCAGGTTTGGGGGTCATGCTGTGGCCCCCAAAACAGGTAAGGGCAAAGCCAGTGAAAACTAAATGGGGGGGTTGAAAGGGCTCCTTTTTTTGGCCCCCTTTTTTAAAACTGGGGGGGAAAGCAAAGGTTTTGGGGGTCATGCTGTGGCCCCCGGGCAGGGATAGTCAATGTCCAGTGAAACTAAAATGGTGGTTGGAAAAAACTCCCCTTTTCCCCGGGACCTTTTTTAAAAGTGGTGGCATGCAGGGTTTTTGGGGGGGCATGCTGGGCCCCGGCCCGGTATGTCAATGTCCCAAAAGAAACTAAAATGGTGGTTAAAGATCCTTTTTTTTCCCCACTTTTTAAATCTGGGGGGCATGCAGGTTTGGGGCTCATGCTGTTGGGCCCCGGACAGGTTTTGTCCCAAAGTCCCGTGAAACTAAAATGGTTTGGGTTTAAAAGACTCCTTTTTTCTGGCAACTTTTTTAATCTGTGGGCAGACAGGTTTAGGGTCATTTCTGCGGTTTTCCCGGCCAAGGGATAATCTTGTCCGTGAAACTAAAATGGGGTTTTAAAGAAATCCTTTTTTCCCGGGGGGAAAATTTTTAATCTGGGGTCATTGGGAGTTTGGGGGGTCTTTCTTTCATTCCAGGACAGGGAAAATTTGTCAATGTCCATTCAAGTTAAAATGGTTTGGGTTTAAAAACCTAAATGCCCTTTTGGCACTTTTTAATTTGGGGGGGATGCAGGTTTTGGGGCATGCTGTGGGACAAGACAAAGGGGTAGTGGAATGTTTGGTTTATTTTTTTTTTGGGGCTTTTTTTAACCTAATTGGGGTTTTTCCCCAAAATGTAGCACTATCCCTTTGATGTTTGGATGTTAAAATTTCCCCCCCTTCTCCACCCTGTTTGGGTGTAATAATAAAAGGGGTTTGGGTTTTCCCCTCCCATAAAACTTTAAAATTTGGTTTTAATTTGGCGATAATCTATTATCCCACTAACGGAAATCTCTTGATAATTCCGATATCGACCCCATGACGATAGTTTAAAATTAAACGCTCTCCCTTTCTCTAAATTCCAGGAGGGGTTTAAAAGGGCAACTTTCAGAGAGATCTCCCCAGTTCCAGAAAAAAAAAAAATGATAAAACCCTTCCCGAAAACTCCTTTTTTGGGCAGATTTAAAATGACCCTCACTTAGCCAAAAGGGTCCCCCAAATTTCCCTAAACATAAATTTGTCCAAAAAAAGAAATTTAGATTCCCAAACTATATCTCTTCTTTAACACCCATAGGGGACAATTCCCGTATTTTCTTTTTACAAACCTTTTTAATCTTTTTTTTTTAATTTTTTTGGATATTTAAAATTTCCCATTTAAAAGGAGGAGAAATTTAAAGATCCCTCTAAGCAGGGAAAAGTCCAAACCTTTCCCAAATTTTATTCCTCCTTTTTTTGAGAAGGTTCCAATAACAATTTCCCCTAAGAAGTCCCCAAAAAAAAAAAACCCAAACCCTTCCCCCCCGGGCAAAAAGCATCGGATCATTGAATATAAAAAAAAAACAAAAAAGGGTGTCACAATCCACCAGGCATCGTGCCACAACACACCATATGACCCTGACAGCTGCGCCACTGTATCTTGTCAAGTTTTTTCTGTGCCTTTCCCCAGGGGGCCCGGGATTTAAAAGCTTTTTGCCCAAACCAGCTGCTTTTCCATCCCTCACCCGAAGGGAAAATTTTTTTAGCCCTGCCAGTTTTTCATTCAGGGCCTGGGGTTTGTGGGTTTTGAACGCTGGGCCTTTCCTTTTTGTTTCTTTGGGCCCCTTTTTTGTTCCCGCTTGTGTTTCCCACCGGGAAGGGTTTACCCCCTGCCCGTTGGTGCATTCTGGGTTTTCTTGCCCATCCATTCCCCCTTTCCCGGCCTGCTGCCCCTCAGGCCCTTCACAGTCCCTTGGATCCACCTCATTTTATGTTTTCTCTTGGACTGTTTTCAATTTCATATGTTTGTTTTCCTGCAATAAACTCCTTTGAAAGAACGTTATACATGGTTGTGGAGGTTGCCATCATCAATGTTATAGATGGGGATTGTTTACAGTAAGAGCAGTAACACTATGGAACTCGGAGCCAGAAGAGGCTGTGATAATGGATTCATGGAACAACTTCAAGAAGGGCCTAGATCGTTTTCTTAGGAAATCTAATATTGTAGGTTATGAGGACTAAACTCTGGAGATTCTGGATAGAGGGTCGAGGCAGAAGTCAACAAAGAATTTTTCCTCTTCTATGGGGCAACTGCTACCCACCACTTTGGGATTTTTGGTTCTCTCTGGATCAACACAGCAGCGTTATAAGTTAAACCTGAAGGACCTGCCTCGTCTTTAATTTTTCATGTGTTATAATACCATAGAATAAAAATATGCTGCACCTATGGATCTACTTCATCTGTACAAAGCTTCATCCAATGACTTTACCCTCTCATACAATCAGTATAGGAGCAGCGAGTAAGTGAAGGAAGGATGGTTACTAATCTAGAGAAGTGCAATTACCTGAGTATATCCGAAAATGTCCAATAATTGTGCCATGGGGGTTGTGGTTAAAGAATGGAGGTCTCCGATGTACCCGACCAGCTTATCGTGCTTCATAAATGAATAGTTAGGAATTACGGTTGTGGCCTTTATCCCAGTCATTATGTGCAGAACATCTCTAATAACTTTACTGATACGTTCACAAGAATCAAAGGCGTGATAACCCAGGGTGATATTAGGGAGAAGTTCTGAGCTCTGGTTAATTTCATCAATGGCAAAAATAAAAGCCATCAGCTGCTGATATTCTCGGACCTGTACACTGTGGGGAGAAGAAGATTTCATATCAATCAGGAAACATATAAGGCAACACGTCCGAAAAATTGGCATTGCCGCGGCAGTTTTTAGGTGCATTAAATCAGTGTAAAGTCCACCTAGGAGTGCGATCCTCTCAAAAATCTGGCGTCAGGTATACCTTGCATAGTAAACATAATGCGCCTAAAAACCCACAAGAACCGATCTGCTCCAGGGAGACCCCATCTCTGACCCCGGAGCCGCCACCAGACAGGATCCAGAATTTTACATGGCTACATATGTATTAATATTCTTTAGTTTCAGGTAGTTATCTAAGCCTTTCTTGAAACTCCCAACTGTTCCTGCTGTGTCCAGCTCCTCAGGTAGGCTATTCCACAGATTTACAAGTTTCACAATGAAGAACACATTTCTCCTCTGGAGATTGAATCCTTTTTTCTCTAGTCAAAGGAAATGTCCCTTTGTCTTTTGAAGGAAATAATTTTTCCCCATACTTTTTGTAGGGACTATTTATATAAATATATAAATTAATCATGTCCCCCCGAAGCCATCTTTTCTCAAGACTAAATAAGTTGAATTCTAATAACCTCTCGTCATAACTAAGATGCTCCGCTCCCGTTATAAGTTTGGTTGCTCGTCTTTATACTCTGTTTAGCTCCATTGCATCTTTTCAATAAACTGAAGCCCAGAACTGAACAGTATATTTTAAGTGCTTTATACAGGGGGAGAATTCCCCAACCCCTTGTCCTGGGGTTCCATCCCTTTTTTTAATACACCCCAAAATATTTTACTTCCCCTTTTTGGAGCAGGGGTTGACTTTGGGGCATGCTTTTTTCCCTTTTAATCTATGATCACAAGAACCCCCAATCCTTTTCAACAAGCCTTTCCCCCATTTTTTTCCTCCCCCAAGGAAAAATTTGAATCCTGCAATTATTCGAAAACCCAAAAGATGCAAAAACCTTACATTTTGTTGTGGAGGGGAACAAAATTAGAAAAGGGGGGGGGTTTTCCCTTTTTGGGGCCTCTTTTTAAATTTGTATTTTAGTATATCCCCCTAAACATAAAACACTTTTTTAAAACCATAATGGGGGCACATACTTGTATAGTAAAAGCTTTTTAAAATGTAGGATATTTTTTTGTCATTAAAAGGTTTTTAAAAAAAAGGGCCCGCCGTTTTAAGTTTTGTATGGGACCCGTCTTTGTAATCCAAGATGGGGGCCTTTTTCAAAGTTCCCCGTGTTAGAAACCTTGAAGCTGTGGGGATTTTTCCAAAGAAAAGGGGAACTTTTCCCAAAGACCCTCACAGACACTACTTGTGATGCCTTCTTACAAAATCAAATTTCCCAAAGGGGGGTAAAAAAAACCCCCATTTTGGGGAAAAAAAACCCAAAACCCACTTTCAAAACCCCAACGGGAAATTTTTTGATTTTTTTTCTGGGTGCACCTTTTTTTAAATTTTTAAAATTTTTAAATTTGAACCCCAACAAGGACGGGAAACCCCCTTTTTTTGGGGCTAATCTATTACGATGACGCCGCAACGTGAGGAAAGGGTTTAAAGATTTTTGATTTTTTTAACCGAAAAAAAGAACGGGTTTGGAAGTTTTTCCTACTGGGGAAAACAGAAGAGGAAAAAATTTTGGCGCCATCACTTTTCTGAAAAACTTTTCCCCCGGGTTTAAGAAAGGGTTTTAAAAATTTTGCTTACCCGGGGGCAATTGTTTTCCCCCTTTGTGGGAGTTTAACTATGTTTTCATTTTTTCGGTTTTAAAATTTTTTAGTTTCCCCTACTGGGGTAAACAAATTTGGGGCCCTTGCTATTTGAACCCTAAGCCCGGTCAATTTAAAACCCCTTGGGGGGTATTTCTTTTTTAGGTGTATTTGAGGGTTTGGAGCTGATTGAAAAAAAAGCGGGGGAAAGGGAAAAGGTGTTAAGTCAGTTTGGGGAAATTCCCCGGGCCCAAAGCCCTAGAGGCGCTCAGTGTTTTTATGAGAATCTCCCATGGGAAAAATAAAAAGGGGGAATTCTGTCTCCTCGGGTAGGAAAAGGTTTCACGGGCCCTTGGGGGGGAAAAAGCATTTTGTGAAAATTGAAATTTTTAGAGGGTTTAAAAATCAAATTTCAGGGTTTTTCCCTTGTGGAAGAGGAAGGTTTGGAAAACCGCTTCCCCTTAAAAAGGGGTTTTTTTTTTTTTAAAAAATTTTGATACAAGTCTTCGTCTGTCGAGTCGTCATGTGTGTTTTTTGCAGATAAAATAAAGGGGAGCATGTGGGGATATGAAACAAAAAAAACAAAGAATTTTTGGGTTGTGGGGTTTTATTTTGGAAAGTGCACACCCGCCATTTTTGCTGTTTTTATTTTTAAAGGGAAAATTAGATAAGAGTCTAAATGTAATGGAAGGAAAAGGGGAAAGTATTCGAAAAATTTGAAAAATAGCTGAATGTGGTTTTGACCCAGGAAAGAAATTTGTGAAAAGAAAAGGGAAAGGCCCCTTGAGGGTTTTAAATAAAAGAAAGGATGAAAGATTGAAGGATTTGGGAAATTGTTTTGTTGGGGGTTTGGGAATCCCTTGGTACAGTGTAATAGAGGGATGCATAAAGGGGGTTTGGGGCCCCGGGGGGGTGCAGCTGCCTATGTGAAACATCCCCAGGAGAAGTTTCGAAAAAAAGGGAAAAATTGTAAAAAATTTTTATTTTTTTCCGACGCCCTGTAAGGGCCCGGGGGACGGGGGGTGGGGGAGAAAATTTGGGGGTTTGGTGACAAAACTGCTGCAAACAATGGGGAACCACCCCCCAGGAGCGCCCCCTGTGCACAATTTCCCCCTCCCCCTGTAGCCACCCCCTACTGTTTAAAACCCCCTTTCCCGTACACCCGGGTCCTGAACCTTTAGTCCCAACTGCCCCCCCCTTCCATGTCACCCCTTATTTCCCAGCCCCCCAAATTTTTTTTCCCTCAGGTTTGTAAACTTCCCTTTTTCTGGGTTAATGCCCGCCCTTTCCGGGGCCCACCATTTTCATTCCCTTTGGGACCAAGGGGTGGAAACATATTACTGTTTTGTTCAATTTAGGGATGCAGAAAAGGGGGGAATAATTTTGGTTGACCAGCCCCCAACCCCAGCCCTACAGGGGAAAACCCTTTTTGTTTTACTGGGGGGAAAGATGATACATGGGACAGGCTTTTAACGCAGGGGGGGTTTGAAAAGGGGAGGAGGAAGAATGAGGGGAATTGAGCTTTTTTAAGCAACCCCAGAGCAAATATTGGTTTGTTTGTTTGGGGGGGGCACACCAAACTGACCCACTGCAAGAAAAACCCCCCCGGGGAAAAGGGACCTGGGAGGACCCCGCCCGTGACCAATGGGGGGGGCTCGGGAAATTTTGACTACGGCAGCCCCCCTTATTTCACCGGCCCTCACTGAAAAGGGAGGGGGGCGAAGGCCCCAAAAAAATTATGTTACTTTCCCACCGGGGGTCAAGTGCCCTTGTTTTTAAAAATTTAAAAATTTTACTGGCCCCTGAGAAAAAACCTATGGCCCCTTTTTCCCAAAAAGTTTTATGCCTTTGTCAGGGGTTAAAGCGGGGGGTTCAAAGGGGCCCCTTTGGGGCCACTTCCCTCATAAACCCCGTCAATTTTGGATGAGGCATGCTCCCTCCAAAATGAAAAAGGGGTTTGGAAACAGCTGAAACAATGGGGGGGGAAAAGAAAATTTCAGTTTCAGGCTTTTGCCCACGGGACAACCACTCAAGAAAAAGGGAAAAAACAGGGAAAGAAAACCCATGCCGGATCACTCAGATTTCTTAAATTTGGGGATTTTTTTCCCTTTTTGGGAAACCCCGCATGTTTTCGGATGCTGACTAGTGCCTTTGGGGAGGGCCCTTGGAACCCATCAAAAGCAATGAAGTGTGGTTTGGGCCATGATACAAGACTTCCCCTTTGATGTGCGTTCCTTTTTTGCAAAAGGGCTCAAGTAATTTCCGCCTGGGGGAATATGTGGGGATGAAAGCCTGCCCCTGGGATTGGGTTTGACGTTTGTGAAAACCCGGAGCTTACAAGCCAAGACCAACCCGTTACTTGCTTAAAACGGGAAACAGGATGGACACTGCCCCAACCCCCCTTGGCAAAACAAGGAAGAGGGGGGCACCAAAAAAGCCAAATACTCAAAACCCTGCCCCTTTGATTTCTGTCTATTCCTAAAGGGCCCCGCACCATGGGACGGGATATCCATTTCTTTTGAAAATTTTTGGGTTATAAAGGGCGTGAAGAAAAACCCCCTTCCACTTTGATGAAGATTTTTTAGATTTCCTTCCAGAAGCTGAAAAAAAGCTTTTTTGCCAGTGCCCTCACTAGGGCATCCCCGGGTACCCAAAAAAGGATTTTTTCAAGCTTTTTGTTTTCAAAAGGGAAGGACATGCCCTGGGGGGTTTCGCACGGGCCCATGGAGGGCCGAAACTACCAGTTGGAGACTACTCTGCAAACCCTGGACCCAGCGGGCAAGGGGGGACCTTCCATTTTAAAAGCTTTTGTTGGGAAGCCCAAGGTGCTGGACAAAACCCAAAGGGGAAAATTGTAGCCCGGGACAACCCCCCTTTTCCTTCTGGCTCCATGTGACATCTCCGCTATTTTTAAACCGGGCAACATTCCCGCAGCACAGCATTCCACTTTCATTGTCCTCCCCTCCCTCCCGGATAACGTCACCGGCTCCCGCTTTTGGTTTTTTCCCTCCGTGCCTTATTTTTTCCTTTTCAAGGGGGGAAAAAGGGGTTTTGAAAAAAAAATTGGAAAGAATCCGGTGCACAAAAAGGGAAACCCGAGGGTTTTGCTTTGAAGTCGAGAAGAGGGGAGACTTTTAAAATTTTGAACCCGGATTTTGGTTCTTTTTGTGGATGGACCCGATTTTGCAGACATTTCAGGACGATTTGAAAACGGGATATGCCGTGAACATCAAAACGCATTTGTTGGAAGCAAAAATTCTGCCATTGCTACTTCAGCCCAAGAAAAAGGGAAACCCTGACTTTTGGGGCAGGGGGGGCCGGGAAACACCAACATATGTGGGGGACCTAAAAGATAGCTTTCGGATCGCCCAGGGATTTTGGGAACCTATTTGGGGAAGGCACTGGAAATTTTCTCCCCGGGGCCCCCGGGGGAAACCCCCAATGAAACCCAGGCCAAGCCTTTCCCAGGTTCCTAAATGGGGGGCCCCTGTTTGTTGCCAGGGGAAAAAGGGGTTATACTAAAACCCCCAAAGGCACAGGGGGAATTTTAAATTTACAAAATTAGAAAGCACTTTGGCTGACCAAGCAGCCCCCAACGGGCCCCCGGGGGGAAGGAAAAGGGGGAACACAGCTTTTCATTGGGGTTTGCGGGGGGGAAAACCCGCCCCCAAAACCCGAAAAGGAGACGCTGGGCCAAGAGGGCGGGAAAACCCACGGAAGAACGGAAAGGGGGAAAAAGAAAGACCCTTTAAAAGGGATGTTTGTGCACCCCCCCATGGGGCCCCAAAAAGGCCCAAAAACCCACAGACCCTCCATCCATGCGTCTAAAAATGCAAATGGCAACAAAAAGCGGGAGGAAGCAAAAAAAGGAGGGGGGAAAAAGAATGGGAGCCAAGAAAAACGAAAAAGGGAAACGGGTTTAAGGGGAGTAGGGAGGCGCCCTGCTTGCCCCGGGGCTAAAACCCACTTAGTGCAATGGGGAACGGAACGGGATTTAAAAAAGCAGGGAACGAAAAAAAATGCAAAAAAAACAGTCGGGCCCTGACCAAAACCCCCCTTCCCCAAAAGCTTTTTGGGAGCAGGCACTTTCCCCGGGGACAGTTAGTTTCCCTTTCCCTAGGGAATCCTTTTAAAGGAAATTTCCCCCCAACCCAAGGGTCCCAAAATTTCCCCCCACCCGTTGTAGTTTTACAAAAATGATGCATGCCCTCTTATGTGACTCCCCAGGGGTTTAAAAAGGTTGTGGCTAATGTATTTTAGATTTTTCCCATTCCAAAATCCATACGTTCCTGCTCAAAAGCTACACCCTTTGGAGAAGGGGTCAACGTGAAGAAGTTTGGGGAAAAAAAACCCTTAGCCAAGGTTTGGGCCTTTCCCCCAAGTCCGCTGACCCCCGAAAACATCTTTTCAAGGTGGCATTTAAAGCCCAACTGGATCCGCTTCAAAATGCCAAGATCGCTCCACCCCCGGAAAATTGAGGCAAAATCTGCTTTTAAACAAAATGTTAAGTAGTTTTTTTGGGGTTTTAACTCTTGGTCAAAGAACCCTTGCAATATTGGTGGGGTGAGGGGAGGAGTCTGGGGACCCTTTTTGCTATTACGGGGGGGCCTGGGGGTTTGGGAAACACGGGGAATGATTTGGGGGGTAAAACCCGGGAGACTCCCCTTAAAAGAGAAAAAAAAAACAAAACCAGGGAAATTTAAGCCCCTTTAACGTTTAACAATTAAAGGGACCCTCAGCAGCCCTGTTGGAGGCATATTTGCCTTGGGAGCCATATACTGAGGGAGGGGTCAGAAGATAGGGGCAAAATGAGAGCCGGAGGGGGGAAAGGAAACCCCCCAAAAAAGGGGGGCGCTTAAACCCCCCCATGGGGGGTAAAATTAAATTCCTATAGGACCCCAAAGGGGGGGCCCCTGATGATTTTTTTGGAAAGGGGGACCAGGTGGCCCTGGGTTTGAATTTTCTACTACTGATAATTACGTCTCCCAAAAAACGGAAAAACCGCGATTTTTAATCCCAGAAAATTTTCAGGACCGAAGGGGAAAAAGGCACTGGGCCATTAAAAAAGCTAAATTGATTTTCAAAAAGAAAAAAAGCGAAATTTCCCGGCATTTTTTCCCCCCTGGGAACTTGGTTTACTTCATGGTTTAGGGGTTGGCGGGGAAATGCTTGCCCAGATAAAGGTATTGCCATATTGTTTGTGTTGCTAATACTTGCCCCTTAAATTTGGGTTTGTTTTTATTTTTCCCTTTGGGCTTGAGAAAACCAATTTGTGAAACTGGGCCCCGGCCCCCCCCATCAGGGAATGAACATTTTGGCCCCACCCCCCCTGGCCTCCCTGATGACAGCAACACTACCACATTTCTTAAAGCGCCCAAAAGGGCCGGGACCCTTTATGGTGGGACTTTAAAGACCCTTTTTCCATGAGATCCTTGCGTAAAAGGGCCCCGGGGAAAAGTCATCTACCCCCCCTCTGAAAACCAAAACGTCTAACCAAAGAATTAGACCATAAATTTGAAGGGGGGAGTTGGGGGAAAGGGGAAATTCGGGGCCCCCTTTTTGGGGCGGGTACTTTTTCCCAAGAGACAAGAAATAGGGAAAAAAGGAAATAGGGAAAGGGGGTGGGGAAAAGAAAAAAAATGAGAAAAAATTTCTAAAGGGGGGGGATGTTGTGGTTTGGGAAAAAGTTTATAATGTGTGTCCTTTTTTTCCCTCAAAATTTTAATGTTTTAAAGTTAGTATAACCTCACTTTTCCCCAAAATTTTTTAATATACATAATGGGAAAAACCCCATACTTGTTTTAGTACAGAAATTAAAAAAGCTGTGGGTAAAATCTTTTGTATTAAAGTGTTAAACAAAAATGGCCCCCTGTGCATTTTGTAAGCCCGTGTGAAAACCAAGATGGCCCTAGTCAGAATTTAAACCCCCCGGGGGTTCAGACTTTCCTAAAGGTTTTGTGAGGGGGGTTTCCATAATAAGGAGGGTGCCAAAAGCCCCTCACGACAGTTTAAAGGAGCCTTTTTTATCTACTCTTTTTCCAAAGAGGTAAAAAAACCACCATTTTGGGTGAATAAAACCCAAAAGCACTTTCACAGAAACCCCGGCATTTGTAAATTTTTTTTTCTGGGGTGAACCTTTTGTTTTTTTTAAAATTTTTCTTTTTTGGCCAAAACCGGGATCCCAAGAACCCCCATTTGCCAAATTTCCCCCCGCAATTTATTGTAAAATTTTTTTTTTCCTTTGATTGCTTTACCCTACAATTTTGGTTTCTTTCTTGAAAAAATTTGGGAAAACCCTTTCCCTTTTTGACCCCCTTTCCCACTGTATCTTTAAATAAATACTTTAAAATTTAAAAAGGGACCCAAAAAGAGCCCTGCGGCCACACACTCAAAACCCGGGTGCCCCTCAAGAAAGGACCCTTTTTCCCCCCAAACAATCTGTAATGACCCAGCACCCAATTTTTAATCCAATTAAAACTTTTGTTACCCCAAACCCAAATGGTTCAAATTTACCCAAAAAAACCCTTATGGGGAAAACGTTTTAAAACGCCTTGAAAAGTCTAAAAGCACAAAAACCCCCAGTGCCCCACTATAAAACTTCTATTTAACCCTCTTCATAAAACAGATCGGTTGGGTTTTGGGACAATTTGTCCTTAGAAAACCATGCTTGAAAAACACTTAAAACATTATATTTGTCCCACAAAATTCCCTTGAAATGTAGTCCAATTTTTGGCCCCTAAAAAACTTTTTTCCCACCCCAAAGATTTAAAGAGGCACAGAGATAACCGAGCTGAGCCCCTTTTAAAACCTTGGGTTTGAAAGTTTTAACGGGGCCGGAGCCATGTTCACATTTTTTTTAAAATTTTTGGCTTGGGACTTTTTCCCTAAAAATGAGCCAATTAATTATATCAGATGATGTATTAACAGTATTGGCACCACCTATAGCCACAACGGGCCTGTGTGGACAATGCCTGATGATATTATCATAAGATCTGTTTGTAGCTGTCATAAAAATTGTATGTATTGTGACGCCTTGCTTGTGTCCGGACGCCCTCCTGGGCCGTCCTGGGGGCAATTTAGCTCCGGGATCGCCGCTTTTAGAAACGGAATGGCACTTAGACACCGGGCTTCAGTTTAAAACTGGCTCTCAACCAGCTTTATTCAGATATAGAATACAAAAACATAAATCATAAACAGAAAACCTCAGGCCGTCTGGCCACTGACTAAACACGTTGTGTAGACAACCCTCTCTAACATGACCTGGACCTACTGTCCAGCATCACAAACAACAACTCACCCAGTCCCCTACTGGGTTCCAGCTTTTCCTAAGCCTCTGGGGGCAAGAGCCCTTCTCCTCAGCTCCTCTGCTGCACTGCCAGCTAGCAGAACACGCCCCCTGATCCCCTGTCGTAGGAGGCCTTTAATAGGTGCTCCAGATGCACCCAATACCTGGGCTGGAACCAGAAGACCTGGAACGTGGGAACAACCACCCACCCATCTGCAGTTGTTCCGGGAAGGCCAGCCCTTAAATGGCTGAACATTAGCCGTGCTAGGTATAAAGGGTCAGCACCCTAATGCTGCTGACCGACAATACCTGGCTTCCGCCACCGAGACCAGGCTCTCGGTGGCACGTACGCCACCTAGTGGCAGAACCATGCGACCACCTAAGGTCGCACCGTGACATATCCCTCCCCTCTGATAAAGGCCGTAGGACTTCATCACCCTGCATAACCCTTCCTCCGGGGTCAAAGCTCCTACTTTGGGGCAACATCTTCCCTATATCCTCAGGGGCAGAGACAACATTTTTCACGTGCAACTCAGCTGTGGGCTCATAGCACGCATTCATCCTACAATCGGCGACTGACCGGTCATAGACACTTTCTATAGATGGTACTACGCATATGTGCTCTGCCACCTTGAAGTCCTCCCCTTCAGTCCGCATGCCGACATTCACAGGGTTACTACTAGCAACCTCATTACCAGCGCCACCACACCAAGTAGCCTTTTTCTCCACATAGACTAGTTTTGTATTGTGCCCATTGGGCAGTTTCCTCACTATTTTAGGTCTCTCAGAAGATCCCTGGTTGGACCCAGCAACCCCACTATCTTCCCCAGAAGCTGTAATGACAGCACACTTCTCAGGGTCACTATCCACCATGGCCACTTGGGGCGCACCTGAGCCCAAACCTGCTACTTCTTTGTCCGCAGGACTATGGGGAACCCAAAACCTCTCTTCAACACAAGTCTGCGGGTCCTCACTGACCATGTCATGCTCCTTAGGGTCAGCTACATTCCCTAATTTCTTGGGACCCTGAAGCTCCGCCTCTAGGTTACTAGCTCTGTCTAGCAGCAGACCCTCTGCAGCAACGTGTGGAGATGTTTCCTGCACATCCCCAATAACCATCTCTAAGGGAGAATACTCAACCTCTATCAGGGAGACTCCTATATCTTGCACATCATCAAATTCGCATGAGTCAATGGCAGACCTATTTACAAACAGGACACCAATCATAGCAGCCCGGCTAACCTCCTTATGGTTCTCCCACTCAAACCCCAAACTGGCTGTGTTCACATTAAGTAACTCATTCACATTCTTAACACCAGTAAGTGTAGCAGACGTCTGACTGCAAATGGCCCCCACTTGTAGGTCTCCACATATCACCGGACATAACACCTCTGTGATACGGCTAATATTTTCCTCCATAAGCTCTGGGAAAAGTTTATCAGTTGCCTCAGAACCAGACACCTCTTTACCCTCTGAGGATCCAAATACTCTCACCTGCCCTTCACTGGTGCCTGAGCAAACTCTCTTTTTTCCTAGATCTAGCAGCTTACTACCATCACTGCAATCCTTATGAGCACTGCAGTAAAAGCTACTGAAAATACAGCAACCATTGGAGCACGTTACCCCAGCTGCACTACAGGTATCAGCACAATCTTTCTCTTCCATCCCTGCAGGGTCACAATATGGATTTTCATCACAGATAAACTTCTCTGTAATACACTGATCGGGACTGCACACAGAATCTGCCTTGGCACACATTTTTTTTTCAAACGTATTTTCATCACTCATAGTCTCCTCCTCATACATGGTAGTAGAGCCCTCATACACAGCACCAGAGCAATCACCTTCATGGGAGGCCGTTTCTCTTTCAGGCCACACACTTGCAGAGTTCCCATCAGAATATGCAAACATCTCTCTGGGACCAACAGGATCAGAACATAACTGATGGCTATCCCTCACAGGACACACATCACCTGTGCTACTTGGGCTGCTCTCCCCTATGACCTCTAGGGGCACACTAGAGCTAATCCCCTTTTCTGCTCTGCCTGCAGATTCTATAGCAGCCTGTTCACACATTGCATTTTCTTCACACACAGCAATGACCTCCAGGGGCAGACCTAAGCTGCTCTTCATTACTGCAGTAGCTGCAGCACCTCTAGCTGCTTTCACACACACAGTAGTAACTGGAGCTAGCTTTGTGATACAGCTAACATCCCCCTGCCCATGCTGTGTGACATAGCTGTTGGTTACATGTACATTTAATCCATTAGTACCGTCTGTAATAGACACAGCATTTATACCACAGGAAGCAACATTGGAATTGTCCACTCCCCCAGGCAACACAGCAGGTAACATACTGAGTCCATCGGACTTCACAAGTCCATTTTTCACAGTCTCATCACCCTCAGTACTCTCTCAAGGCCTGGTAGTGTGTCTGGGCCTCCATTTTGCCCACCCTGGTGACCACACACATCCTGGACTTGATAGAAAGTCTTAATACCCGTTTCATACATAACAGGAACAGTCTTACCGGGTCTGATGTCTGAGCTCAGTCTGGACCTCTCCTGCTGACTGTTCATACCAGCAATGGGTGGGGCTCCAGACACCTGTGACTCCAGGGCTTGGGGCTGCAACCTCTCTGGCCTTCTCCTGAGAGGGCAGTCAGGAGCACATTCTGCTGCTCTATGGCACCTCCAACACGGCTCCCTCTGCTGGGCGGTGGTAGCAGGCTCCTGCTGACGAATGTGGTTGCCCATGGCAACGGCCGCACGCCGGTCCCTCTGCAACTCGGCCTCTCCAGACGTGGACGCACGCTTTCCTGAACTACAAGGCCTCCTGGCCACAGGACATGCCCTCATGCAGTCGTCAGGTTGGTTGCCCATAGCAACGGCTTTCCCCACTTCTGGCTTTGCATCCTTCTGCATACACACAGTCCTTGTTAACCCAAGACTTGTCAGAATCTGCGCCTTTAGTTTGGGGTAGTCTCTGGTGCCCTGCACAGACATGTCGCAGTACACCCTCTGGGGTTTGCCGGTCAGATAGGGCGCCAGGACATCAGCCCACTGCTCTGTGGGTAGCCTCTCGCTGAGCGCTACTTGCTCAAAAGCTGCAAGGAAGACCTCCACATCTTCCCCTGCGGCCATCTTCCACATCGCCCCCCGCACCGCACTTCGGGCCCTCAAGTCCTCCTCTGCAGACTTCATCTGTGACACAGCCTCTCTGCCAGTCTTCAGCTGTGCCTGGAGCCTTAAATGGCTCTCTCTCTGGTCCGCTTCAAGCTCTGCCCGGAGTTTTCTATTATCATCGAGCTGCTGGGTCATGCGCTGTGCCCACAGTTTGCTCATCTCCTGCTGCTGGGCAGTCATCTGCACTAACTGGGCGAGCAGCTCCTCCATGGCAAAAAAAAAATATATATATATTTTTTTTTTCAAAGCCGCAGTAACAGTCTCTTAATGCACCACTTCGTGCCAGCACTTCACCACTTCGGTTGTGCCAATTATGCCCACGGCATCCTCCACCATATGTGACGCCTTGCTTGCGTCCGGACGCCCTCCTGGGCCGTCCTGGGGGCAATTTAGCTCCGGGATCGCCGCTTTTAGAAACGGAATGGCACTTAGACACCGGGCTTCAGTTTAAAACTGGCCTCAACCAGCTTTATTCAGATATAGAATACAAAACATAAATCATAAACAGAAAACCTCAGGCCGTCTGGCCACTGACTAAACACGTTGTGTAGACAACCCTCTCTAACATGACCTGGACCTACTGTCCAGCATCACAAACAACAACTCACCCAGTCCCCTACTGGGTTCCAGCTTTTCCTAAGCCTCTGGGGGCAAGAGCCCTTCTCCTCAGCTCCTCTGCTGCACTGCCAGCTAGCAGACCACGCCCCCTGATCTCCTGTCATAGGAGGCCTTTAATAGGTGCTCCAGATGCACCCAATACACTGGGCTGGAACCAGAAGACCTGGAACGTGGGAACAACCACCCACCCATCTGAAGTTGTTCCGGGAAGGCCAGCCCTTAATGGCTGAAAATTAGCCGTGCTAGGTATAAGGGTCAGCACCCTAATGCTGCTGACCGACAATACCTGGCTTCCCCCACCGAGACCAGGCTCTCGGTGGCACGTACGCCACCTAGTGGCAGAACCATGCGACCACCTAAGGTCGCACCGTGACAGTATTTATTATGTGTATTCGGTATTGTTATTCAGCTATGCTTATATTATCAGTATTACCACTTCTGCAGCTCAAAGACCTCCACTACCCTTTGGGAATGGAATTCGTAGCCAACATCACACCAGTCTCTGTAGACAATTATATTACCCCGTGTGTTTTACAACCCAGTGCATATCTGATAAGCAGCATATTGATGGCTATTTTATGACTCTTAACATATACAAACCCCAACCAGTAAAGCCCAACAGATGTGGCCTATGATCCTCCACAATCATAAAAGATTAGCCACAAAAAGTTCATAGTTTATTGATCTGTCTAAACTGAAGCACAACCCATGATTGCCATCTAGTGGAGACAGTGAGCAACAGTCCTCATTAAGCATGAAGGGGCCGCCCACCTCATTATATCTTCAGCCAGTGAAGTGCAGCAGTTATGAGGGAGGTGGGAAAACCTCAGAAGGTGATTTGGGCCTATAAAACACATTGCACATTGCAGTTCTTTGTACATAGTTTGGGGTCAATTCTGGATTGAGCTGTGTTTCATCTTTTCCAACCTTACCCCGGAATCTGAAGGTCTAAAGGACTTTCTAAGTCCTCTCCTTTTTATTTTATAACTGTTTGATACGTATGTAATATTCATTGTTATTGTATTTTTTGTATATAAGCACTGTACCTTGCTTAGTATTAAACTATTACATTTAATACGTTTGGTTTCTGTCGCTGCAAAGATCCATTACCTTGAAGAAGTGTTCTTAACCCTGTATCTGCTGAAGAACAATGAGGTAACCTGGAAAGCGTTTTTAAGTGGGTTTTTTTTTTAGTATTCTTTGATCAGAGTCCTTCCTTTCTGATTTACTTTTCTTTTTGAGTATTGAAGGAAGGTGGTGGCAGCAGATATTTTTGGGTGTGATTTATGCTTGATTTGCCACCTGAGTGAGAGGTGAGCGCAAGTGGAAATAAATCCGCTCCATTAGAGTGGCCCCCAGTCACGTGCTGGTGAGTGGGTACGTGACATGGCCTGCCCCCATCAGCTCTAAAACTGCACCTATTACTACTGACACCACCAACATCCGCACTGAGCCCACTCACATCAGCTACTTTCTCCTCCTTTGTATATATATATATAGAGAGAGAGCTGAAGTATCTATTTAGTAGCTCTGCCTTCACCTGATCCCCAGTGACCAGCTGCCCATTACTGTTACTTAAGGGTCCTACATGCTCCGACTTTGGCTTTTTTACATTAACAGATGTAGCAGAGTCCAGCTTGACCGTGATATCACAGCTTTTCTTTCGTGTTATCTGCTCTGATCTGTAAACAAAGGGCATTGAAAAGCATTGAAAGAGTTGAGACATCATTCTGTGCCGTAATATCACGCTGCAATATCTGTTTAGTTCTGCTACATCTGCACATGTTTAAAAAATCTCTAGGGTTTGTCTTTCTGTCCTCGGCCACCTGCCTTTCATTTTGTATTTTTGCTGCTTTTATCACTTTTTAACAAATTTTATTAAGCTGTTTGTAATTTTCAAAGACTAATGCCGACCCCTCTGATTATACTAATACTGACGCCTCTGATAATACTAATACCGACCCCTCTGATTATACTAATAGTGACCCCTCTGATTATACTAATACTGACCGCTCTGATTATACTAACCCCGACCCCTCTGATTATACTGATCCCTCTGATTATACTAATACTGACCCCTCTGATTATACTAACACTGACCCCTCTGATTATACTAATACAGACCCCTCTGATTATACTAACACCGACCCCTCTGATTAGACTAATACTGACCGTTATGATTATACTTACACCTACCACTCTGATTATACTGACCCCTCTGATTATACTAATACTGACCCCTCTGATTATACTAACACTGACCCCTCTGATTATACTAATACTGACCCCTCTGATTATACTAACACTGACCCCTCTGATTACACTAATACTGACCCCTCTGATTATACTAATACTGACCGCTCTGATTATAATAACAACGACCCCTCTGATTATACTGACCCCTCTGATTATACTAATACCGACCCCTCTGATTATACTAATACTGACCCCTCTGATTATACTAATACCAACTCCTCTGATTATACTAATACCGACCCCTCTGATTATACTAATACCAACTCCTCTGATTATGCTAATACTGACCCCTCTGATTATACTAATACCAACTCCTCTGATTATGCTAATACCGACCCCTCTGATTATACTAATACCGACCCCTCTGATTATACTAATACCGACCCCTCTGATTATACTAACACTGACCCCTCTTCTTATACTAATACCAACTCCACTGATTATACTAATACCGACCCCTCTGATTATACTAATACTTAACCCTCTGATTATGCTAACACTGACCCGTCTAATTATACTAATACTGACCCCTCTGATTATACTAATACTAACCCCTTTGATTATACTAACACCGACCCCTCTGATTATACTAATACTGACCCCTCTGATTATACTAATACCGACCCCTCTGATGATACTAATACTGACCCCTCTGATTATACTAATACCGACCCCTCTGATTATACTAAAACTGACCCTTCTGATTTTACTAACACCGACCACCTTATGATTATCATAAATACGACCCCTCTGATTATACTAACCGACCCCTCTGATTTACTAACCACCGACCCCTCTGATTATACTAACACCGACCCATCGATTGATACTAATACTGACCCCTCTGATTATACTAATTACTAACCCCTCTGATTTATACTAGCTCCGATCCCCTCCCCACTGGCATATTATACTAAAAACTGACCTTTCATGATTTTACTAACACCGACCCCCTCTGATTTATACTAATACCGACCCCTCTGTATTATACTAATACCGACCCCTCTGATTATACTAATACTGACCCCTCTGATTATACTAATAGCGACCCCTCTGATTATAATAATACTGACCCCTCTGATTATACTAATACCGACCCCTCTGATTATACTAATACCGACCCCTCTGATTATACTAATACCGACCCCTCTGATTATACTAACACCGACCCCTCTGATTATACTAATACTGACTACTCTGAATATACTAATACCGACCCCTCTGATGATACTAATACCGACCCCTCTGATGATACTAATACTTACCCCTCTGATGATACTAATACTGACCCCTCTGATTATACTAATACCGACCCCTCTGATTATACTAATACTGACCCCTCTGATTATACTAATACTGACCCCTCTGATTATACTAATACCGACCCCTCTGATTATACTAACACTGACCCCTCTGATTATACTAATACTGACCCCTCTGATTATACTAATACCGACCCCTCTGATTATACTAATACTGACCCCTCTGATTATACTAACACTGACCCCTCTGATTATACTAATACTGACCCCTCTGATTATACTAATACTGACCCCTCTGATTATACTAACACCGACCCCTCTGATTATACTAATACCGACCCCTCTGATTATACTAATACTGACCCCTCTGATTATACTAATACTGACCCCTCTGATTATACTAATACCGACCCCTCTGATTATACTAATACTGACCCCTCTGATTATACTAATACCGACCCTTCTGATTATACTAATACCGACCCCTCTGATTATACTAATACTGACCCCTCTGATTATACTAATACCGACCCCTCTGATTATACTAATACTGACCCCTCTGATTATACTAATACTGACCCCTCTGATTATACTAACACCGACCCCTCTGATTATACTAATAACGACCCCTCTGATTACACTAATACTGACCCCTCTGATTATACTAATACTGACCCCTCTGATTATACTAATACCGACCCCTCTGATTATACTAAAACTGACCCCTCTGATTATACTAATACTGACCCCTCTGGTTACACTAATACTAACCCCTCTGATTATACTGATGCCGACCCCCTCTGATTATACTAACGCTGACCCCTCTGATTATACTAATACTTACCCCTCTGATTATACTAATACTGACACCTCTGATTATACTGATACCGACCCCTCTGATTATACTAATACCGACCCCTCTGATTATACTGATACCGACCCCTCTGATTATACTAATACCGACCCCTCTGATTATACTAATACTGACCCCTCTGATTATACTAACACCGACCCCTCTGATTATACTAATACTGACCCCTCTGATTATACTAATACTGACCCCTCTGATTATACTAATGCTGACCCCTCTGATTATACTAATACCGACCCCTCTGATTATACTAATACTGACCCCTCTGATTATACTAATACTGACCCCTCTGATTATACTAATACCGACCCCTCTGATTATACTAATACTGACCCCTCTGATTATACTAATACTGACCCCTCTGATTATACTAATACCGACCCCTCTGATTATACTAATACCGACCCCTCTGATTATACTAATACCGACCCCTCTGATTATACTAATACTGACCCCTCTGATTATACTAATACCGACCCCTCTGATTATACTAATACTGACCCCTCTGATTATACTAATACTGACCCCTCTGATTATACTAATACCGACCCCTCTGATTATACTAATACCGACCCCTCTGATTATACTAATACCGACCCCTCTGATTATACTAATACTGACCCCTCTGATTATACTAATACCGACCCCTCTGATTATACTAATACTGACCCCTCTGATTATACTAATACCGACCCCTCTGATTATACTAATACCGACCCCTCTGATTATACTAATACTGACCCCTCTGATTATAATTATACCGACCCCTTTGATTATATTAATAATGACCCCTCTGATTATGCTAATACCGACACCTCTGATTATACTAATACTGACCCCTCTGATTATACTAATACCGACCCCTCTGATTATACTAATACTGACCCCTCTGATTATACTAATACCGACCCCTCTGATTATACTAATGCTGACCCCTCTGATTATACTAATACTGACCCCTCTGATTATACTAATACCGACCCCTCTGATTATACTAATACCGACCCCTCTGATTATACTAATACCAACCCCTCTGATTATACTAATACCGACCCCTCTGATTATACTAAAACTGACCCCTCTGATTATACTAATACTGACCCCTCTGATTATACTAATACTAACCCCTCTGATTATACTAATACCGACCCCTCTGATTATACTAACGCTGACCCCTCTGATTATACTAATACTTACCCCTCTGATTATACTAATAGTGACACCTCTGATTATACTGATACCGACCCTGCAATTATACTAATTTAGACCCCTCTGATTATACTAATACTGACACCTCTGATTATACTGATACCGACCCCTCCGATTACACTAATACCGACCCCTCTGATTATACTGATACCGACCCCTCTGATTATACTAATACCGACCCCTCTGATTATACTAATACTGACCCCTCTGAATATACTAATACCGACCATCTGATTATACTAATACTGACCCCTCTGATTATACTAATACTGACCCCTCTGATTATACTAATGCTGACCCCTCTGATTATACTAATACCGACCCCTCTGATTATACTAATACTGACCCCTCTGATTATACTAATACTGACCCCTCTGATTATACTAATACCGACCCCTCTGATTATACTAATACCGACCCCTCTGATTATACTAATACTGACCCCTCTGATTATACTAATACTGACCCCTCTGATTATACTAATACCGACCCCTCTGATTATACTAATACCGACCCCTCTGATTATACTAATACTGACCCCTCTGATTATACTAATACCGACCCCTCTGATTATACTAATACTGACCCCTCTGATTATACTAATACTGACCCCTCTGATTATACTAATACTGACCCCTCTGATTATACTAATACCGACCCCTCTGATTATACTAATACCGACCCCTCTGATTATACTAATACTGACCCCTCTGATTATACTAATACCGACCTCTCTGATTATACTAATACTGACCCCTCTGATTATACAAATGCCGACCCCTCTTATTATTCTAATACCGACCTCTCTGATTATACTAACACCGACCCCTCTGATTATATTAATACCGACCCCTTTGATTATACTAATAATGACCCCTCTGATTATACTAATACTGACTCCTCTGATTATACTAATACTGACCCCTCTGATTATACTAATACTGACCCCTCTGATTATACTAATACTGACCCCTCTGATTATACTAATACCGACCCCTCTGATTATACTAATGCTGACCCCTCTGATTATACTAATACTGACTCCTCTGACTATACTAATGTCGACCTCTCTGATTATACTAATACCAACCTCTCTGATTATACTAATACCAACCTCTCTGATTATACTAATACTGACCCCTCTGATTTAACTAATACTGACCCTTTTAACAGAAGGTAGAAGCCATGTTGGATTTAGTTTCAATCTCCTATACTTGTTACCCAAAGAAATATATTTTGCTTCTACATCAGTATTTGCTATTGCTATTGCTAGTGTTTGCTCCCAGGCTATGTCCTGTATTGCGTCCCTCAATAAGGGGAAATTGGCCCTTTTAAAATTAAATGTTTTTGCCCTCCCGCTCTATTTTCTTTTTTCCAGTTTACACTAAAATGAATTATGTTGTGGTCACTGTTACTGAGATTCTCAGAAACAGTGACCGCTCCAACAAATTCTGCTTTGTTAGAAATTACCAAATCCAACAGAGATCACTTCTAGTGGGATCCTCCACATACTACCCCATAAAATTATCATGTAAGACTGAGGTACTTCGTGCCCTTTGCTGTTGATGCAGAACCGTGACCCCAATCAATGTCTGAGTAATTAAAGTCCCCCCTTATTACCACTGTACCTGCCTGTGCTGCCCGCACCATTTGATTATGCACCTGTTTTTCTATCTCCTCAGTGATGTCAGGGGGTTTATAGATTACGCCAAAAATAATATTTTTTCTGCATTAACCCTTGTATTACCGCCCACAATCTTCACCCTCTATTGCCTCTTTCACATTTGCCTTCATATCACTCCTTGCCTACAAACACAGTCCTCCTCCCTTCCTGTTTGCTCTGTCTTTCCTAAATAGATTAAAACCTTGAAGGGTGTCATCCCAATCATGCAAGGAGTCCAGCCATGTTTCAGCAACACCAACCACGTCAATCTGCTCCTTTAGAACTAGCACTTCAGGCTCCCCCATTTTGGTTGCTAGACTTTTAGCATTTGTGTCAGATAAGAAGGCCGACTTTTCCAATTAAAGTCCCCCTTTGGTATACAGGTATAAAAGCTCCCATTAGGTATGTTTGCCCCCCATTCTATATATAGATAGGTAAACCCTCTTCAGGCAGATAAGACCCCAGTTACTGTAGATAGGTAGCTAGGCGGGTAAATAGGTAGACCCCAATTAGGTAGTTTTACAGACCTCTCAGTAGATAGGTAAGTATATAGCCATCCAGCAGTAGGTGGGTATATAGGTACATCGGCCACCTCAGTAAGTATACAGGTCCATTCGATAGGTAATTAGATGTAGTACCCCCAATTTATACCCACAGTGTGTATATATATACCCATATTAGATAGGTATTTAGGCCCCTCAGTATGTAATTAAGTATGAAGGTCACCACAGTGTGTAGGGAGGTATATAGTCCCCCATTAAGTAGCTATATAGACCCTCTCAATAGATAGGTCGGTAAGCATATACGTGTTAGTCAGGGACACCTAGACTGAACAATGGCACTAATTCTTTAACTTGTCTTGTGTTTACCATATGTATGGATTTATCTTTTTAAAGAACATAAAATAAAAGGACGTTTTTATTCAAGATTTTCCTAGCGGCCAGCTGGTTCTTCTGCTTCTCTGGATGTTCTTGGGAGTTGGCTCTGCTCCGACCGTGCTGCTGCTGAACTTAGTGGAAGATTGGTGAGCTGATAAATTCATTGTTGTTGTTGCCCCTCAGTGGGTAGGTATATGAAGCCCCTAATAAGTCGATACATCGGATCTCCCAGTAGATGGATTGGTATAGAGTCACCTCAGTAAGTAGATAAAAAAATATTTTCCATTAATAAGATACATAGACCCCCCAGTAGGTAGGTAGGTAGATAGAATTCCCCCAGTTAGTAAGTTTAAAGGGGTTTTGCCACAACGTAAAATTGACGTGGGAAGCTTGCAAATGAAATAGCAAACATTTTCACCATTCATTATTATTAAAAATGCCGCACTGTTTTTGTTTTAGCTGCTTCTTTAGTGATCCATTGTTTACAGATCATCTCCAGGGGATACAACCAGGGCTGTGAGCTCCTCAGTCCTGGTCGCACATGCTCAGACATCACATCTCGTCTCAGGCAGCTACTGAGTGTTCAAACCCCAGGTACTATCATTCTACTCCCGTCCTTTGTACTCCTTAGTAATTAGTCAAACAGTGCAAATAAATAAAAAGAAACCTCAATCAGGTCTGTGCAATGATAAACAGAAAAAAAAAAAAACAACACAGGTTTGGTTCCTGCAGGGATTTGAACCTAGGACCCTTGTGCTGTGAAGCAAAAACATTACCTCTGAGCTACTCAGTGCTTCACATAAATAGATCTTTTTTGGACTACAGAGAGAAAAGGCCTAGTGATGTCATCCTGCTGAGTCACATGATATGCAATTCAAAAAATCACACACGCCCCTTTCTGAGCACACAGAGCTGAAGAGCTGGATGCAGGAGGTATGAAATGAGATTATGGCAAAACCCCTTTAAATTGTCCCCGTGTAGGTATAAAGTTATCCCATTTTAGGTAAATAAGGTTCCCAAGTAGATAGGTTGTTATATAAGGTCCTCCAACAGATAGGTAGGTACACTGTCACAGTACATAAGTATATAGGACGACCAAGTAGGTAAGTACGTCGGCCCTCAGTAGGTAAGTAGATATATAGGGGCCCCCTAGTAGGTATGTAGGACTCACAGCAGGGTATATAGACCCCTTTCTAGTAGGTAGGTATATAAGGCCTTCCCCTAGAACTAAGTAGGTATAAAGACCATCACCAATAAAAAAATAATACTCACCTCCACTGTTCCCTCGCCGAACACGTCTTTTTGAATGTGGAGTGGGTGGTGTGACTTTATCACATGGCTTCTCCGAGACACCATTTCCGGTACTGATTAGATCATATGTCTGATGACAGGCTTGTGACCAAGTACAGGCAGTGGAGCAGGTGGCGCAATGACATCATCACATCACGCCTTCTGTACCACGTTATCTAGAGAGCTCAATGGCCTGGATCTAAGGAGCCTTTTACCATAAAATCTACTTGCATAGATTCTGCAAGTTATTTCAAATCTAAGCAGCTATAAACTACTACAGTATGATCTGATATAGCTAAATTGTCTCGCCAGTGTCTGAACAGTCACAATTCCTTTGTTGCATCTGTGGAGAGAACATGCTTAAGCCTCAAAGACACACAGTACTTATCATAAAAGCCTATGAGCTCTACATTGGATGCAAGATTGGTGATCAAGTCAAATCCTTAGCTTCTCACATCTGTTGTGCAAGATGTGCTGTTGATCTTGGCTGAGCGGTTCTCGCAAGTCAATGCCATTTGCTGTCCAAATGTGCACTGGTTTATACCACTATATAGGCCCTATATGTAGGTAAACAACTATGGTGGGAATAGAAGGATCAAGTGGCCGACTGTTACTTCTGTCTAACCAATTTTTCTGGTCTCTCTGCTAGGAATAAGAAATCCATTGACTATTCCAATCTGTCTTCAGCTATGAGACCAGTGCCACATGATGTCACTCTTCTAGCACCAAAGTCATGGGATCTAGAGGAGAGAGCCGATGAAGATGTTGAAGTCCATGAGTCAGAGATGGGGAACGACGCTGATTCAGACTTTGAGCCATGTATGTCTGATGAGTCTCATAACACAGCCAGAACTGAATGACTGGGTCTGGGACTTATGTTTTTCAAAGGAAAATGCAGAGGTACTGGCTTCAAGATTTCAAGGATGGCACGTGCTGTCCCCTGATACAAACATTTCTGTCTTTCATTTGCCATTGGAACAGGTGTGATAAGCAGTCACATTAAAGTAGAAGGAAGTGGCGAATCCTCAACCAGTTGACTCCTGAGCAGAAAATTCATTCATATAAAACACTTGGATTGCTGACAAGTATATTTCTGCCTTCACTTCACATAAAATGTTGTGAAAGCAATGAACAAGAAAGCAGAAGGTTTTCATTATTTGAGATAAACGTTCCCAAGAATAACCAATTCCAAGATTAAGGAAGGCATTTTTGTTTTTCCACAAATCTGACACATCATGAATGACAAGGACTTCGAAGAGCTGATGGGAGGGGGGGGCTACCTGAGAAAATTGCTTGAAAATCATTTAAAGATGTTTGCAAGAATTTCCTTGGCAACTATTGTGCACCAAAATGCATCAAATTGGTAGCTTAGCTTCTCAAAGCTTGCAAAATGATGAAGTACAACAATTCTGCATTCACATTTGGAATTACTCCCACCATCTCTTTATGCAGTCAGTGACGAACATGGCCAATGGTTTCACTAAGATATTGCCACGATGGAAAAGCTACTGGAATCCATCAATCTACCTGATTATTGCTCGACACTAATACAGGATGAATGTTGAGTACAAAATGAAAACCAGCAGCAAAACACCTTTGTTTCAGTGGAACTAATGCTGTCAGGAACATTTAATACTTCATAATCAGTAAAACTTAATCTTATGTTTCTCTGCATTTCTAAGTAATATAAACTTTCAGAAGTTTTATTTCCACTAAGCTCGAATGGGTTTATCATAATCACCTCAAATTGTCAAGGAAGCAAAACTTTAGAAAAAATATGTTGTCCAGTGTAATTGATGTGTTAGTGAGTTGTTTGCTTTACATGGGTTCTGAAATTAGTATCATGAAATAAGGGGGACTGTAGGGTACAGGGACCATCAAATATGCCATTCCCCTTGGAGATGCTGAGTCCATGCATGAAATATCAGAGCATTCTTCCTTCTCTGTATCAGGAGGTTAAGGTTATGATACATAAGGTGCAAGAAAACAAGACTTTCTAAGAGACTGACAACCATTGGGTGCTAGCAACTGCCCTATGCAAAAAAATAAAATAAAATGGGGCCCGACATTTCTGTGTTGATTACAGGCTGATAAATGCCTCCATCTAGCAGTATATCTATCCATTGCTTTGAGTGGAATAATAATATAAAAATAATAATCTTTATTTACATAGCGCCAACATATGCCACAGCACGTTACAATTTGGAGGGCAAAAGTACAGCCAAAAAGATAGATATTATACAATGAAAAGCTACTCACAGATGAGACACAAGGGGAGACCTGTATGATCGTGTTTTTCACCCTTTTCTGGCGTCAAATGCGCCAAAGGGAGCGACTACGATGTCTAATGCGCCTAATGAATGTGTTAGGTGCATTGATCGTAAGACTCAACACTTTCTAATGCGCCGACATGTGGGTGTTCTGGGGGTGTTCTGTAGGCGTCGCACCACAGTCGTAATATTAGACACATCTATGAATGCAGGTCGGCAAAACTAGGCGCATTACTGCTCGGACAGGAGACCTATGTCAATGTGATCTGCCTGAGCCTGAGGAGTCGCAGTGGAGCTGGATTTGCTGTAAGGGACAAAAATTTCCAATATTTCTCAGCTTCCACCAGTGCAATAGTAAAAAGTAATTTCTGATAATGATCAAACTATAGAAAATGAAATTATTTAAATTTAATAAAAATTTGTATTATATAACATTAATGTAAAAGTATATAATATCCCAAAAATATCTCCTATAAAATGTATTTAAAATTAATAGAATCTAAAACTAATTTTACATTAAATAACCACTGATGATGTTCAGATTTTTTAATTTTTAGTTTTTACTACATTAAATTTGAAATTTATTTTTGCTGCTCTCACCCTTTATTCTACATACAACAAGAGCCAGCACAGCACAGGTATTGCTGGGACCTGTGATCCCCCAAGTAGGATAAGTCCCATAGTTTCTAGTCACTGACATGCTATTCTAATGACTTTTCTCTTATTTCCAGCCTATCTATAGCCTCTATACATGTTTGGGGCATTACTAATGCACCTAAGTTCCGTAATACGGCAAACACACAGGTGACGGGAGGGAACTTTACACCATTTATAATCACACAAAAATCACTTTCATACATCCAGGTGCATTTGACACTGAAAAATAGGTGAGAAAATGAACTTCGATGCACCTAATTCCATACATGTCTCCCAAGATATGATTGCCCTGCTCACTAGAGCTTCCAATCTATTAGGGTGTATGGGTGAGACAAAGGATGAGAAGTGCTAGGTTTACAATGGTCCAGCCATGTTACATAAATATGGGTTGGCTTACTTAAAATTTGATGAAGCTGCCACCAAGACAGTACATCTATATACAGAAGTGCCTAAGTGTAGGGAGTAACAGAAAAGTGTGTGCTAGATGGTGTGGGACTAGCAATTAGGGATTCTGGTAGGCCAGACTGAGAAGATGTATCCTCAGGGCCCTCTTAAAACGGTAAGGGGTGTGAGTGTGCCTGATCGCCCGCGGTAGCATGTTCCAGAGAATTGGTACAGCACGTGTGAAATCTTGGAGATGGGCATGGGAGGTTTGGATCATTGGGACCTGTAATCTGATATCTGCAGCAGAGCGGAGAGACCGGGAAGCGTGGTAGACAGAGATGAGGGAGGAGATTTAGGTGGATTCAGCACTGTGGAGAGAGCGGGTAGGGTGGTAGACAGAGATGAGGGAGGAGATGAATGGGGTGCAGTGCTGTGGAGTGGTTTATGGGTAAGAGTGATTAGTTTATGTTGTGTCCTGTACTGAATGGACAACCATTGCAGTGACTGACACAGGGTAGAGGCATCAGTATAGCAGCTGGAAAGACAGATGAGCCTGGTGGCAGCATTCAGGGCAGGTTGGAGAGGGGAGTGTTCGCAGGGTGAAGTCAGTTAGTAGACAGTGGAATAAACAGAAGTTCAGTTTTAGTGAGGTTTATTTTAAGACAGAGGGAGGACATGATGTCAGAGACAGTGGACAGACAGTTCCTGGTGTTTTGCAGCAGGGCAGGAGTGATGTCATGAGAAGAGGTGTAATATTGAGTGTCATCAGTGCAGAGATGCTACTGGAAGCCAAATCTGCTGATAGTTTGTCCAAGGGGGGCTGTGCAGAGTGAAAAGTGAAGAGGACCAAAAACCAATCCTTGAGGATCCCCAGCAGCAAGAGCGGGAGAGGAGAAAAAGTAGACCCTGCAAATGAGACACTGAAGGAGCGGTCAGAGAGGTAGCATGAGAACCAAGAGAGAGCAGTGTCCTGGATGCCAATGGCGCTGAGTATGCTGAGGAGAAAATGACGATCTAAAGTTTCAAACTCTGCAGAGAGATCTAGAAGAAACAATGAGTAGTTGCAGCAATTAGATTTAGCTGTTAGGAGGTCATTAGAGGCTTTAGCTAGAGCAGTTACTGTAAAGTGTAAAGTGCGGAAACCTGATTGTAGAGGATTGAGAAGAGAGTTAGTAGAGAGATAGCAGACAGGCGAGAGTAGACCACGTGTTCCTGGAGGTTAGAGATGAAGGGCAGGTTATATTGGTTTGTTGGTAATTAACAGTGCAGGATGGGTCCAGAGTTGACTTTTTTAGTACAGTGGTTATGACGGCTTGTTTAAACAAAGATGGAAAGATCCCAGTGGAGAGAGAAAGGTTGAAGACAGCTGTAAGTTGAGAGAGGACAGCTGGAGAAATAGACTGGTCAAAGTGGGAGGGAATAGGATCACTAGAGCAGTTGGTGAGTTGAGCAGACAAGAAAAGCCTGGATACTTCTTCCACTATCATCTTGTCAAGGGCTGAGAGTAGACTAGAAGACGTGCGGGAGGGACAGGATGGGTATTATTTGGGAATTTTAATGAGATGTTTTGTGGGATACTGTCGATTTAGTCTTTGAAGTGAGTGGCCTGGTCTTCAGCACAGAGGCCTGAGCTTTAGGCCTGAGAAAGGCATTGAAAGTTTCAGTCGTTTTGGGTGGTTGTGTAATGTTAAAATGAGGGAGGTGAAAAATTCTTGTTTCGCGCAGTGAAGGGCAGTGTGGTAAGTCCCAAGCATGAATTTGTAGTGGAGAAAGTCTGCAGATAGCTTTGACTTTCTCCACAGACAATCAGCACCCCGATAGTGAGTCTGAGGCATGTGAGCGGTGTGTGAGTGGTGCCAATATGTCCAGGGTGGTTGAGAGCATTTCATTATATTGTTTAACAGCCAGGTCAGAAGAGATAGAAGAGATTGGGAACAGTAAGGACTGTATGGTGTCTATGAGAAGACCGACTATATTTACTATTTTGCCATAGGCAAACTTAAACTCTATCAGTTCTCAATCTATAAAGCACTAAAACTTAACTTTTATTATGTATAACACTTAATCTCGATACACACAATTTAAAAACCTGATTTCTAACCTCTCAATTTGTCCCTTTCTAACTGTGAAGGAATAACTCCTTTACTATTATCAAGTCTGGTGGAACACCACCTATTAGCAGGGAAACCCTATATATACAGTGATTTGCTAACTCCAAAAAGGAATCCAAAACATCTTACTTGGGCAGTCCGGACCTCTATCCCCTGATGAAGCCAGTTAGCTGGTGAAACATGTTGGGGAGGTCAGGCATGACATTTTAATTTGCGATTTTCTACCTCTTTCTACTGTGTTACCCGCTGCAGAGGATCTCACAAGGAAACCTTATGTTTCATGCCCATCAGATTAGGGATGACTGCCCAAGTAAGATGTTTTGGATTCCTTTTATAGATTGAGAACTGATAGAGTTTAAGTTTGCCTATGGCAAAATAGTAAATATAGTGATCAAAAGTCACTCTCTGTTCTCTTGCTAGATTCACATTTTTTTTGAGATTATGAGGAGACTGGGAACAGTGAGGACTGTATGGTGTCTATGAGGAGACTGGGGAAGTGAGGACTGTAGAGTGTCTATGAGGAGATTGGGGACAGTGAGGAATGTAGGGTGTCTATGAGGAGATTGGGGACAGTGAGGACTGTAGGGTGTCTATGAGTTCCTGATTGTTAATGGGGCGGTTATTTCTGAATGTGTGATGGGAAGGTGTGTCCAGAGAAGGCTGAGAATTAGTGATCATGAAGGAGATAAGGTTATGATCTGAGAGTGCATAAGGAGAGTTAGTAAAGATAGAAATTGAGCAGAAAATGACAGAAGACCAGATCAAGAGAGTTCCCATTCTTGTGGGTGGGAGAATCGGTGGGAGAATCTGTGAGAGGCCAAGAGAAGAGGTTAGTGAAAGAAACTGAGAGGCAGAAGGAGACATGGGGTCGTCAGTGTTAAAATCACGCATGATGAGAGTGGATTTTTCAGTCGAGTAAAGAAGCCAGGCAGAAAAATGATTCAGAAACTGGTGGGGTGAGCCAGTGGGTCTATACACAACCGCGACTCTGAGAGAAAATGACCAAAAGAGTCTGAGGGTGTGGACTTCAAAGGAAGGAAAAGTGAGGGAGGGCGTGGGAAGAATGACCTGGTAAGTGCATTGTGTAGAAAGAAATATGCCAATTCCTCCACCCTGCCTGTTCTTAGGTCTGGAGGTGTAGTTGAAGTATAGGCCACCATAGGTGAGAGCAGCAGGGGAAGCAGTGTCAGATTGCTTCAGCCATGTTTCTGTCAGAGCTAGTAAGTTGAGGGAGTTAAAGAGGAACAGGTCATGAACAGCAATGAGTTTTTCACAAACAGGTCGAGAGTTTCACCATGCACAATTAAAAAGGGCAGGAAAAGACGTACAACAAATAGCAAGCAGGTTAGCAGAGTTTCTATGGGAGACAGAGGTGGATGTGGGGTTAGCAGTAAAGGAGGGTGAGCCAGCATTAGGAGAAAAGCCCCCAATAGCGAGAAGGAGGAGAATGAAAAGTGACAGCAGATGGTTCAGTGATGTATATGAGTGGCGTTTGTGCGGCACTATGCAAGCAGGTAAAAGGGAAAATAGTGTGTGGGATGTGTACAGGGATGAAGAAAGGAGTGAAGAGCTGATGTTGGTGAAATTCTCAGGGGGTACGACTGGGTGGTAGGATAGGAGACAAATTGCTGCAAGGTAGATAGCAATAGGGAGCATGGTGAATAAGTTGTTTGTAAAAGACCAGTTATTCACAGGAAAGACGAACGTGCTGCCCCCTTTCTGTCCACTTCTGTCCGATTTCTGTTATATTTCATCATCATATCTCTTACAAATCTGTCAATTCGAAATATGGCAGAAGTGGAAGGAACACTTGTGGTTCTTTGGCAAGCCTATTATTTCGCCACCCTTGACCTCACTAGCAGATACTGGCAGCTCATTGTCCGTCAAAAACTACAATAAAAAGGTAACCACATGGTGTTCATTCAAGGCCTAGAAGATGCCCTTCCGTTTCATGGGAGCACCAGCACATGATGAAATAGGGTTCTCGGCCTGTTTATTACAGGGGTTGTTCAACTAGTGAAAAACCGTACAAATTGCCCCAATTGTAGAAAATAACACAAAGTATGTACTCACCTTTTTAAGCCCCTGCACTGAAACTCTAGTGGTCAGTGCAGTCCTAGTTTTCTTCCAGCTGGAAAGTTAACACTGCAAATACTCAGGGGCCTCAGTGGTCACCTAACTTTCCATTCACCTCACCACTGAAGATATGGACATGTTGGGAGCTGTTAGGTGGGGTTATATAGGTGAGCACCGTTTCACATTTTTTGTGGCCCAAAATGGTCACCTACCTTTTTCCTTTTTCCCTTAACAATCTGTTGTGGGGGCTTTAATCGGGGTATAAGATGGGTACCCCGCAAAAAACTCGGGACCTCAGGGTCACTTCTCTCTATTGACCCCATGCTCAGGATATGGACACATCAGGGGCTGTTAGGTGGGGTTATGGGGGGTATCCTGCAAAAATCAGGGGCCTCAGTGGTGACCTGCCCTTTCATTTCTTGCCCCTCAGGATATGGACCACAGGAGCTGTTGGCTGGGGTTTAGAGGGGAGATAAAATGCGAATAATCAGTGGCCTCAGTGGTCATTTGTGTCTCTGTTTTGTGTTTTTTTTGTGTGATTGGGCAGAGACTTGTAAGTATTTTTATGAGTCCATCCAACCCTTGAAGGAAGTGGTCAGATCTGGCACTGCTAGGACCACGGGCTTTGCTATATGATGGAATCAGTTTTTGCAAGGTTTGTTCTTGGTAAAATGTGTGTTATAGACAGAAAAAAAATGGTGAAAAAACTATTATTACTTATTATTATTATTATTAATTTACAGCACAAATGTAGAAGATTTTTTTTATAACTCAATAACTCAGGATAACATATGAAACAGGTTCAACATATTTTAATATCCGGAAACACAGAATTCAGCTCTGCTTCCTCTTCTCTTGTGACTCAGGTCATTGCACCATTGATGTTTTAGAAGTTCTCTGCAGACTCATTTTATCTTTGTAAATTGCTGGAAATCTACTGGTTCCCTTCATCCACCCAAAAGTGAGACCATGAATTCTGTCTGGATAAGAGGTCCCTATGTTATTCAGCAGATGAGGGGATTACTTACTATGTGCAGAAAGGATAAGGTCTGTGTGTCCAGTATTTCCCATCACGATACAATGCGAGATGTGTAACTACAGAGTGTGCAGAGAAGATCCCTCCGATGATGAGGTCTCCTTCCTCACAATACTCATACTCAAATAAATATTTGTAGATGTCAAATTTACATCCAGGGTTCTGATCATCACATTCACAAATGACAGAGAATTGAACAAACCAGAACAGGCTCTGTACAAACAACCAGTGTGGAAAGCTCCTGCACCTCCGAGTCATCATTAGGTTTCATGTCTTGTGCAGTCAGTAACAGCAGCACAGACTCTCCGAGTGACATCTCCTGAAGGTTGTGGACACCTTATATATCTTATGTCTCCTATTTCTTATCATAGAAGAAGCGAGTTACATTTCCAGTCATATTCTGGTTACTCCGGGGAGCAGCTCACAAGTCGCCGCCGGGATTCAGTCACTACCAGGATAGACTTATAATGATAAATCTCTATTTAGATTTGCTTTATGAAAAAGACTCTACAATAATATTACACGTACAGCGGGGACTGAAACTTTGTGAAACCTTCAGATGTTTTCAAAACTTTCTGAATAAAATTGAACTAAAATGACATAAGATTTTTGCACAAGTCATGAAAGTAGAAAAAGAACCAAAACAAACAAATGAGGCAAAAGTATTGGACTTGGTCATGTATTTATTTATGAGAGTGATTCAATATCACAGATCTGGTAGTGGTAAAAGTATGTGAACCCTTTGCTCTTACTACCTGGAATGACCTATTTGTGCATTGGTACAGTCACTGCATCTAAACATTTCCACCCAGCTGCAGCTCTGCTATGTAGAACAACTCTGGGTCGCTATCTAGCTTCATGACCCACGTTCTCCTGAGATTCAGCTCATGGACAGATATCCTGACATTTATCAATGAAGGCCGTCCTGACCCAGATGCAGAAGAACAGACTGAAACTGTGATACTACCACCACCAAGTGTCACAGATTATATGACCCATGATATTACCACCACCACGTGTCATTGATGGTAGAGACATGATGGTGTGTCACAGATAGTAGATCCATCATACTGTCACCATTGTGTGTCACAGATTATATGATCCATGAAACAATCACCGTGTTTCACAAATGGCATGATCCATGATACTACCTCCACTCTGTATCTCAGATGGAAAATTCAAGATACTACCACCATCATATGTCAGAGATGGTATGACCATAATACAACCCACCATGTGTCACAGATTGTACGGTGCATGATACTAGCACCACCATGTGTCACAGATAGTGACGAGCGATCTAATCGAGAAAAGTTGAAATTGAGCAGAGGTTCACATTTATCGAGTTCTCGATTCGATTTGATATTATTCCTTAAAATCTTATCAAAAATCGCGATCGCGGATTCAAATCATGCCATTTTAGCAGCTTCCTGTAATTTTTGCAGCCATACAATCAGCACAGAGCACAGAGGGGGGTCAAGGACATCACCAGTGGGGGGTGTACGGATCTCATTGGCTGCTCAAATCACATAACCCTGTTTTATCTATGTCACTGAATTTCCTGCTCGCCACCATTAGCTTCCACACTGTGAACAGAATGGATCGCTGTCTCTCTGCTTAGCTTTTTTAAAAGCTGGCAGACACTATTTCCCAGCATTTTAACCACATAAAAAGCTGCTATATAGATTAGTTAGGTTAGAGTACAGCAAGATTAGGCAATTCTAGTCAGTATTAGTCAGAGATTTGGAAACAACTATATTGCCCTAAACTTCCTAGCTTCAGTTTCTGAGAGGAGAGGGGAGGTTGGTTCGGGGGGGAGGGTGTGTCAACTTCTGCATCAGACATACAGTACATCTCATATCAAATCACTGTGAGATAGCAGCATATTTTATTTCTGCATTGTCATAAACTACCTGCAAGTAGTTTCTGAGAAGGGGGGCTGCTTGGTTGTGCAGGGAACTTCTGCATCAGACACAGTTACTTAAATCTCTCATAAGAAATCACTGCTCTATAGAGTTTTATTCTGGAAAATGTCATTCCTTGGCCACAACGTCTGTGCTGCAGTGTAATATGGACAGCCAGTGTACAGGACACTTAGGAAATCAGCCCTAAACCAAGATAGCTTTGATACACAACTGTTTGTCAGAAAAGACCGCAATTCTTAGATAATCCGTGAAAAAAATTCTATTTGCACTCCTGGTTGTCAGAAAAGACCCACATTTATAAGGTCTTCCGTTGAATACATTTCTATTTCTAGCCCTCGTTATCAGAAAAAGACCACATTTCTTAGATAACTTGGGGGAAAAAAATCTATTTGTACTCCTGGTGTGGCTGTTAATTGTCAGAAAAAACACATTTCTTAGATAATCCGTAGAAAAATATTCTATTTGTACTCCTGGTTGTCAGTTGTGGGAAAATACCACATTTATTAGATATTCCGTAGAAAAAATTTCTATTTCTACTCCTGATTATTGTCAGAAAAGACCGCATGTGTTAGATAATCTGTGGAAAAAAATTCTGTTTGTACTCCTGGTTGTCAGTTGTGGAAAAAGACCACATGTATTAGATAATCCATAGAAAAAAGTCAATCGCTAGTCCTACTTGGCAGTTGTAAATCTCAGGAACTGAAGGAAGAACACTGTTGATTTTGTGTTACGGTTCTTCCACAAGACCGCATTTCACGGATATTCTACAGAAACAATTCTGTTTCTAATCCTAGTTGGAAATTACAGGGATTTAAGAACACCTGTGATTTGCTTTCTTTGCAGTACAGTTTTTCAATCAAAGACTGTGAAAAAATGTTCTAGACCTTTTTAATATTTATCTTTCTGAACATGGAGCGAACTACAGGTGGTAAGCAAGCAAAGAGGGGGGGGGGGGCAGGATGCGGAGCTAGAGGTACGAGAGAAGGCGCTCCTTCCAGTGCTGCAGACAATACACAAGCGAGCACATCGTCAGTTGCAGGACCGTCAGGCCTGTCATCGCTGGGTCGCTTCCCTGTGAATCTCAGTAATTAAGTGCTTCGCCGATCTGTTCTTCAGTGGTTAACACAACCTGGATCCAGTGGTTTTACCTCCTTGTCCTCTCAGTCATGGCCACAAATGTCATCATCGTCAGCATCAGTCCAACCTGAAGCAAACGCAGCCAAAATGTCAACCAATGTACTGACCACTGTGGATAATAAATTTTCTGAAGACCTCTTTGATGACACAATGTGGCTGGGGTCATAAGGCATTTCAAAAGATTAAGAGGCCAAAGAGGATGATTTTGTCTGCTCTGACGCCCAATCGCTGATGCTGTCAGAGGAGAAGGAATCTGGTCAGTCGGCAGAAATCCAGAGAGGTTGGCAACACCTGGCAGTGCCTGTGGCTTCTAGACCGCAGCTTTAGGATGAAGACTGTTAGGACGAGGAAGTCACCTATGATGATGATGATGTTGATAATGACATTGCGGATTCAACGTGGTCTTTTCAGCAGCAGTTGCTTGCGAGCGCTTCATCAGTGGAGGAGGAGGAAGACGATGGGGTATTTTCAGTGCAGGTCCGGCCTCAGAAAGGGAGAGGGCGGTCGCAGAAGTCAGCTGGCTTTAATCTGCCGGCCATGCTCAGTGGTGGCAGTGGAAACACCGCTCCTTGCTTATCGCCGTAGAAAAGGTCCAGAACCTGTGAAGCCTGGGCCTTTTTATATCAAGCCACAAATTCATCAAGAAACGTCATATGCCGGATTTGCCGTCAACGTGTCAGTATAGTGAAGAATCTAAAGTGTTTAACCACCACGAACATGAATAGTCACATGCAGCGAATGCATGAGTTGAAATGGAGGGAACACTTGGCGAAAAAAGGCCACTCAGGTCCTGGGCTTCCAAACACTGTGACACCCTCTGTCTCCTCTTCCTCCACCACTTCCAAGACCAAGCGTTCCTCTGCTGCCCATGTCGGGCAACGGCATGAGCAAGGATCAGCCCCAGTGCCACACACTGTCACCCGATTATTATCACCACCACCAGAGACACAGCCTACCCCTTCTCCTTCCATCAGTTTGACCTGTACGCCGGACAGCCTTCTGTCTACCAGGTGTGAGAGCAGAAGAAACGCTTTCATCTAAAGCCAAAAGCCTGATTGTCGGCATTGGCTCTTGGCCTTGGAAATGTTGCCTTTCTGACTGGTGGACACAGATGGGTTCCGCCACATCATGGCCCTTGCCTGCCCCAATAACAGATGCCGAGCAGGAATTTATTTTCCCAAAAAGCCATCCCTGCCCTGGCCAGCCACGTGTCAGATAAAATCTCCAGCGTGTCGGCTGCATCTGTGTCCAGCAAAGTCCATCTGACCACTGATATATGGACTAATAAGCACTGTCAAGGCTGCTACATCTCTGTGACAGCTGATGGGTGGATGTCTCTGGTGATGATGGTGGGTCTCAGGCTCGGCGCACACTCTTCCACGCTGCAGGGATGGTGCAGGCTTCAGATCTCCAACAAACAACAAGCAGATTCAAGTATTGCAAAAAAGGTTACCAAACATTTATTGACAGTCCCATTTAAATATAAGACCTCATCTGTAACATCCCGTTACTTGCGTGTAAGTTGTATTGGCGAACCATAGTAAGTGGCAGGAACATACAAAAGAACTTTTCCCAGCTGCGATGCTGCGACCGCATAGCCTGGCTACTCCATCTTGGAATGCAACAATTCTGACAGGCGGGCGTGACGCAGGGCGCGCGACGTCTCGGGGGACCTCCCCCTTCTTCAAGCACGCGCTGCTAGCTTACCTTATGCTATTTATAGGTAAGCACCGAAACATACAATTTACATTTCCACAATGTGGTAAGATAAAATCCTGCATTATACCAATACTATACATTTTATAAAAAGGCTCTAAGGCCCCAGCTTTCGTTCATGCCAGCTGGCGCTAGTGTATTCATCTCATAGATCCATCTTGCCTCATGTTGCAAGAGGAGCCTTTCAACTGATTCTCCTTCCTTCACCCTAACTTCCTCCAGTACAGCCCATCTCAGCTCAGACACATTATGGTTATTCTCTAAAAAATGTCTGGCTATGCTCGTCTCTCCAAACTTCTTACCTCTTTAGAGCAACGCAACCAAAGTGGGGAAATGGACTCTGGAGGCAGCTCTGGTCCAAACCAACGCGAAAAACGCACTGCGGTAAAATCAAAGAAAAAAGAGTGACACAGGACACTGAGGGATTACTGGTTAACATCTCTCATAAAGAATTGACTGATGCCCACAAGGCCATTATCGATAAAGGATTAAATTTTGTTCCTGTGAATGAAGTGTCTCTATTTGACTTTAATGTTGATTTTTTAAAATTTTGTAGATTAATACGTATTAAAATGTTTTTTTCAGGATACTAAAAAATCAATAGGTGAGGAGGGCGAGGTCCCTAAAAAGTTATACAAGAGAAGTCAGTTTGACCCAGAAGTGAATAGCATTGCCCTGGATGCGTTTATACAAGTGGTAACAACAGAGGTAACAAAAGAATGGGATAATTGCCAGGGTAAAAAGAAATATAACATCACTAAAGAGGAGGCAGTGGCTTTACAACAGATAAGGAAGGACAACTCAATCATAGTTAAGAAAGCTGACAAGGGGGGGGGGGGGGCACCGTTGTCCAAGATAGAGTACAGTACATAAATGAGGCCAATACACAATTTAATGACTGTGCTGTGTATAAAAAACTCGATGTTAATCCCACTTTAGAGTATAGTAAAATGATTGAGATGGTTCTCACTGAAGCTTTGGAACAGGAACTTATCACCGATAAAATTAAAGATATGCTAACATGTAAATATCCACGGGTCCCTATCTTATACCTCGTCCCAAAAATACACAAATCACTTACCAATCCTCCGGGACGACCTATCGTCTCGGGGATCGGTTCCTTGTTAGAGCCAATAGCTACGTATGTAGACTCGTATCTACAAAAAGCGGTAAGAAGAGACACACAGTCTCTAAGAGACACAGGTCAATTCTTAAAAATACTAGACTCACTGACAGATGTAGAAGATTGTATTATGTGTACTCTAGATGTAAAATCCCTATTCACCTCTATACCGCATAGAGAGGGGATGCAGGCGGCAAGAGAGGCGTTGGGGGAAGATCCCACACTTACCAACCAAAAAATCAATTTTCTCATGACACTGTTGGACATCGTCCTAACAAAGAGTTATTTTAGATTTGGGGAAGAAATATACCTACAGACGCAGGGCACCTTCATGGGGTCACCGGTTGCGCCGAGTTACGCTAATACGTTTATGGCGGCACTGGAAAAACAGTATATTTTACGATTCCAAGGAAACCACAATGTGGTGGCCATGGTAAATCGGTATGTGATGACATCTTAGTACCTGTTGAGAGGTAACGAAGAAGACACTGCTGAAAATATTTGGGAAAATATCAAACGAAATCTCCTCTTATTGATTTTACCACCCGCTCACAAGTAGACAGAGTATGTCATCACATACTATATGTCGAGGTGCAGGGAAATGTCATCCCGCTGGATTTGTCACGAGCCTATTTAACCAAGCCCAACAGATAAAAATAACGTTATGCATAAAAAAAAGTCAACCATGCGCCGAAAAATTTTGAGGCATAATATAAGGGTCAACTTATAAGAGTAAGGTCTAATTTGAGTTCCACTAAGCAAATATATCAAGAACAGATCATATAATAATAAAAAAGTTGAGTACTAAAGAGGATATGACAGGACCCACAAGGAGATAGAACAGAATATAAGTGAAAAAGATATGCTGCTACTCTATTTACTAGCAAAAGAAAAAAAAGGTAAATGAGGGAATTCCAGCTATGTTAGTTACCTTATGATAGCCCATAGCGAAAAGATAAAGAGAGTTATGCAAAATAACATTGGAGTATAATGGAAAAGCGAGTAGCATTTTGTAAATCAAGGGATTTTACCTATCTTTACTACCGTAAGGGACGTACCATAGTAGCCAAATAGTAAAAGTCGACATAAAAGGGCAACAGGTTAAAAAAGGGCTGTTTTTAGAACCCAGAAAGGAAGGGGACAATATCCCTGTAAAAATTGCCAGGAGACTAGCCGTGGCAATAATACAAGGCCCACAATAAATCACCATAAAACTAAGGGAATTGAAATAACCCCATTAAAGGAGCGTTCACATGTACACAAAGAACGCGGTTATTAATATACTGAAGTGTCCCGGCGAGGAAGGTATTACGTTTGCCAAAATGCAAAGAGGACATAAAAATCAGGGCTCAATTAGCACCGTAGCAACATTAACTTGGCGATAAAGACAAAACTTTAGAGAAAAACGAGGTGAGGTAAGAAGTTTTGGAGAGACGAGTATAGCCAGACATTTTTTAGAAATAACCCTAATTGTCTGAGCTGAGAGTGGGCTGTACTGAGAAGTTAGGGTGAACAGGAAGGAGAATCATTTGAAAGCCTCCTCGTTTACAACATGAGGCAAAGATGGATTCTATGAGAAAATACACAAGCGCCACGGCATGAACGAAAGCTGGGCCTTAAGAGCTTTTTATAAAATGTTTAGTATGGTAAATGCAGGATTTTAAATCTTACCACTAATGTGGAAATGTAAATTGTAGTGCGCGTGCTTACCTATCAATAAGTCATAAGGTAAGCTAGCCAGCGTGTGCTTGAAGATGGGGAGGTCCCCGAAACGTCAGCGCGCCTGCGACAGCGCCCGCCCCCTGTCAGAATTGTTGCATTTCAATAAGGAGTAGCCGGGCTACGGTCGCAGCATCGCAAGCTGGGAAAAGTTGCTTTTTGTATGTTCCTGGCCAACCTACTATGGTTCGCCAATACAACTTACACTCAAGAAACTAATGTAAGAAGTATGGAGGTCTTATATTTTAAATGGGACTGTCAATAAATGTTTGTGTAACCTTTTTGCCAAAACTGAATCTCGCGATTGTTGTTTGTTGAGTACTGGATTGAAGGTGAGGAGCCTTCGTACAGCAGAGACTATTGGGTGGCGGGTATACTACTGTTTTCTGCTACAGCATTGAAGGAGCAGGCTTCAGATCCCCAAGCTCCTCGGGTAGCATCACGTGCCAAGAGAAACCAGGCATGGATGAAATATAATGTGTCTTGAGACCCATCAACACAACAGGTCCAGAACTGTGGATGGGCTCTGCTCATTATACGAGCGGTAGCTGGGTGATGAGAACTTGGTACCAGGCAAGGTGGTGTGTGACAACGGGCGACATGTCCTTGCTACCCTTAAGATTGGTAGGCACGTGCACATCCCATCCCATGCCTGGCACACGTCATGAACCTTGTCGACACTATATCACAACAACAGAAATTCTAAAGCGCCTAGCCCAGGTCTTGACTGCCTTGCTGCAAGGGCCTCGAGGACTGAGCACACAACTTCCCCGACGTTCGCACCCGTGCTTCGGCCCGACTGGCTGTGTTGCGAGGTGTCACTTGGCCTCCAGCCCCCGTCAATTGTCTCATCATTGTTGACGTTGCAACACCAGGAATTCCAACCCCTCCACATCTCCAGCGATTGTGGCAGCATTGTAATGTATTACCGCAGTATGAAGTGGCGCTTGGCCTAACAAGCATTGAGCGGCAGCTCCGGGTGATAAGAAGCCATAAGAGTGGGGGCGGGTGAAAGATCTCTGCACCATCATTGCAATTTTGAGAAGCCCCAAAATGGTCGCATGACCATTGTGGTAAATTTATTCGGGAACAATTTGCCCACTCGAAACAGCAGGTCCCAGCAATGGAAAGGGGGGGACAGACATTAGACCATACCCTTTACCCCCATCGGATCAAGAAGACCTGACAGTTTACCAACTTTATAGGTTCCTTAGGGGGTGTTCGGGGAAAAAGGTTTACTGCAGGCGGCCTTCAGTCTCAAGGAAAAACGATGAGGTAGCCAGGGGTGTGGATGCTGAGGGGAGGAAGCAAAAAGGAGGAAAGGGATGGCGAACACGACGGCGAAGGAGTGGGATGGAAAAGAGTTGGGACAGATTTGAGGCAGAGAGGAAGAGAGGGAAATGTGTTTAACCCCTCGACCCCCAAGCGGGGAAAAAATTTCTACTCCATTAAGGCTTGGAGCTCCATTTCCCCGCAAAATGATCACACCCAAGCCACAAAATGAACACTTTTTCGGGTGCCACCCTCCTTGATCCAATTACAAATCGAAAGTCACAATTTCCTTCCACCCACACAAATTGACAGTAGAATGCAGGAATTTTAAACCGTGCTCATTGATCAACTCGAGACATCTGTTGCATCTGTTTCACGTTCTAATGTCACAGTAGAACAACTTCAGCAACATGACAGCAGTAGACTGGCAAGTATCCATAGTAGCAGCAGCAGGCATTGTGGCAGAAGCTTAATGGGTGACCTCTGGCAATCGTTACTTACCATCTCATTAATGCCTGTAATGCAGGGCACAAATCAGACACACAGAGACCGCCTGAAGATTATGGTCCAAGACTATCTGCGGCTCAACACCAATGTTTTTTGGATATGTTCTGGACCCAATCGACTTCTGGATATCCAAAATGGATGAATGGCCTGAGCTTGCTCGGCACGCCATAGAAGTGTTATCCTGCCCAGCAACCAGCGTCATCTCGGAATGGACCTTCAGCACAGCTGGAGGAGTGATAACTGACAAACGCATCTGGCTTTCCCCTGAGAATGCCAGAATTCCCCCAGTTGCCGAGGTCACCGATTAGTAGCCGGTCTACTTCTTAATGCGAACTACACATTCCTCTTGAAAACGAAATGATCCTATTGAAGAAATGTTTTAAAGATGCTCATTTCTTAATGCTAATTGTATTCAGAGTGTCAAAAAAGTCATTTTGCTGGTTTTGTGGTCAGGAAACTGTAAAAGACATCAATTGTAAAGGTTTTGTTGAAAAAAACCTTATTCCAGTTACTCATTTCTTCTGGAAAAATTTTAGCTGTGTCAATGGTTTTGGGGTCATGCTGCTGTTAAGAGACAGCAATAGTCAATGTCCTATTCCAAAAAATGTTGTTTCAAACAGTCATTTCTTCTTCAAAACTTTAAAGAGTGTCCGAAAGGTAATTTTTCCAGCTGTAAAAAACAGCTATAATCCAGGCCCTATTCCCAAAACTGTTTTTTGAAAACAGTTTTATTCTTGTTAATTTTATTGAGTGTCGAAAAGGTCATTTTTGCTACTTTTGGGGTCAAGCAGCTGGAAAAGTCAGCGATATTCAAGGTTCTATTCAAATAAATCTTGTTTCAAGTACTCATTTCTTCCTGTTAATTTTATTCTCAGTGTCCGTAAGGGCATTTCTGCTGGTTTTGGGGTCAGGCTACTGTAAAAGACACCAATACTAAAAGTCATATTAAAATAAAGCTTATTTCACATACTCATTTCAAATTTCACATGCATCAAGGCAATCAAAATGAACAGCGGTTACTGGGTGTTCACCCTCCTTGATCCATGTTCCAAATCAAAAGTCAGCAATTTCCTCCCACCCACTCAATTTGACAGTAGAATTCAGGAATTTGAGACAGTGCTCATTGACCAACTGGAGACATCTGTTGCGTCTTCTTCACGTTCTAATATCACAGTTGAACAACGTCAGCAATGTGCCAGCAGTAGAATGGCAAGTAGTTGTAACAGCAGCAGCATTGGAAAAATTCTTGGTTGAAATAGTCAATTTCTTCTTGCGAATTTTTATTCTGAGGGTTCATAAGGGCATTTTTACTAGTTTTAAGGGTCAGGCTACTTTAAATGGGATTCCAGGGATGCCAATAGGGCAGTACTCTTGTCAGGGGCCCTAATCAAAAAGGGGCCCGGTAATATGTTAAAAATAGGAACTAGTAATGGATGGGTGCCCAATTTGATTTCGCTACATGTGGCCATGAAACAGTTAATAGATGACTGATGGCAGCCCTGGCTACCACCGCACCCACTATAACTACGGCCCTGCCAGCTGAACCTTCGTGTTTCCCGTTGGGATGTTCTCACTGCCACCACATATATGACATGTTCTTGGTGCCTGGTGACTTTTGTGTCACGGGGGGCCCCGGAGCATATGCTACCGTTGTACCTGCTGTGGCTACGCCGTCCTTATTTTTTCTGTTAGCCAATGAACGAAATTAATTATTTTAGCCTGTGAATTTTTTCTGTGACTCTTAGGGTCTAAATGTCTTCACTAAGATGTACCATGTATCCAGTTTACTGTTGTTGTGGATGGTAATTCCAGCTTCTCCTCACCTTTTGGGGTATAACAATGTCGATCGATCGAGATCGTAAATCGGTGCGATATTTCTCAAAATCAGCAATCGCCGAGATCTCGATCTTTTTACTGATCGCTCATCACTAGTCCCTACTCAGCAATTTGCTTCTGACAGAGCAAAATTTGTCTTCATCATTTCACTGCTGTATGGTGAGGCTCTAGAATGGGTTATTCTCTTCTGAGAACATACTGACCCATGAGGTTCAATCTACAGTGTAACGGATGAGGTGTTCATCAGAGTCCGCGACAAGGCAGGTTGGGCTTTCTGTGGCGGGAGTCCTATCAGGTCCTACACGTCTTGCTTGCGGTAGCAGCTGAGTTGTAGCATGGTACAGAATCGTCAGGCAGGCTCATAGTCTGGGAAAGGGAAGAAGGTAAGGACAGGTGGCAAAGGTTCATAGTTGAAGGACAGAAGTGATGGATACGGTACATGGAAATATCATAACGAAGACCTCAGGAAAGCTTTCTCACTAGGTACAAGGCACTATTGATATGGATTATGAGAAGAGGCATTGTTAAATAGGGTCAGCGTCCGGTGACTGCCATTCACTGTTGCGATTGGCCTTTAAATTTAACAGCGTCAGTACATGTGCACACTAAGGGGCGGGAACATGTTCACTGGCCAGCAGAGAGTCAACAGGGAACAAGGTGAAGTAAGTAAGTGCGGCAAGGGACTGGACTGTGAGTGCGCTCACGGCCCAACATGCGCCCACCCACGGGTGCACCCACGACCCGCTGTGAGGGTCGCGGGGGTGTCCATGACATATAGGACATCTTTGCCACATACCACAGAGTCTTTATGGAGGTCTGACTCAACTAATTCCATGCTTTATGGTTGTTAACGTACAATGACTCCACTTTTTACCTTCTCCATGGATGTTTAGCTTTGAAGACTCCACACTGTCACGGACAACACCAATGTGGGTAAAATGGCTTCTAGATTACATTACATTACATTATACCTCATAGTACATCACACAACCTGTGCTCATCATTAGAATCTCTATTGATTCAATTCATTTTCTAAACTTCTTACACTCACCAGCAAACACTTCATATAGCAGAAAAGTTTGATCAATGTTACAAAACCCAGACTAACCCCCTATCCTACAATAGTATTACACAATGAGGCATAAAACATCTAAGGAAGTGAATACTTACACACTATAGTAGTATTATATCATGATGAAGTGTATTACAAATCTTCTTCTTTGTGACTTTTATTTGTAAAAGCTGAAGTTCTTCATGAGCCGCGTGCGATACCAGGATTATACTGGAGACATTGTGACATTTGATGAGGGAGGACGACTTTCTGCTCATCCCTTCTTGATACTTTATAACTTGGTCTTCCATCTGTATGGTGATAATTATACTTATAGTTCAGATACTAGAAGCTACTTCCTGGCGAGTGACTTGTTACCAGAGGACCAGTGGCTGCGTATGAATGATGACAGAATAAAATGGAAGAACGGCGTGGTGAGTTGTGGGGTTCCTGGAAATGTTATATATGTAATGCTATCTAACTAACTAAGAGCCATCTGTACAGTACAGAGAGAGAACTGAAAATGACATTCACAAGGCAATATAGTGAAATACATATAACATGGTCAAGTGATTTTAGCAGCCAATGAGAGCCCTACACCTCAGAGATGACGGTTTGACAGTTCTCTGTGCTCTGCATTGATTGAATGGCCACCAAAAGTTCAAAAAGGTGATTGGATGGTGCCAAAAGTGCAGAAAGACGCTTAAAATGAAACTGAAAATGGTGTGTAGAACTAGAATAAAAACTTTACTCGAATCAACAGTAAATGGTTTTGGGTTTTTGGTTGGGTTTTCTAAAAATTCGAAAATACTACTAAACTTAACTTCCCCTTGAACATTTCCCAATCAACACTTTTTTGGGGAGGGGGGTTTTTTGCTGGCTGCATCGTTTTCCACCCCCAAACGGGTTAAAATTCTGGGTAAAATTTGCAGGTTCAAAATAACCCCCTAACTCTCATGTAAATGATATCATACAGAGTTTTTGGGTTTTTGCAAAATTTCATCTCGGCCCCAAAAAGTTCTGTTTTTGCGGGTCCGGGGTTTTGGGGGAAATTTGGGAATAACAAACCGTCTCAAAATCCCCCCATAGCACTTCTACCGTTTAAAACCCCCCTATAGCTACCCCCCCTCTTGCAAGCTTCCTAAATCTTTTCAATACCCTTTAAAAGGGAAATTTGAATTTTTTTTAAACCCCTAAAATTTTTGCCCTTCACTAAAAAGACCCAAAATTTCTCCACTAAGGGTTCCAAACGTATCCATTTTATGTTATGGAAAAATTTTTTTTCCCAAGCTTCTCCTCACCTGTATAACCTAAAAAAAAACCCAAACGAACATTTTCCCCCCCTAAACTTTAATGGGGTTCGAGTTAAAGGGTTCTATTTTAAAATAGAACCTCGAACTGAACTCACTAAACTTCGGGGGCCCTAATATGAACGGGAAATTTTTAAAAACCTGCTCGCTCACCCTCAATTCAAAACCTTGACCCTTTTTCCAAATTTTAGGCTATGTTCAAAAACCGGCTTTTTTCGGGGGCGTATTTGGGAAAGGGTTTTTTACGTCCGCAAAAACGTCCTGAAAACTTTTTAAAATACTTGTCAAAAAGTGGGGGCACTTATTTTCCGCTTTCTTAAAAAACTTTCCCCCCAATTTTTTTACTATGGGGATTTACGTTGAAAAATACGCCCCCCTTTAAGTGACGGGGGATTTAATTTTTTAACGATCAAAATTTAAAAGGGACGAATTTATCACACAAACGTCCGAAAATACGCCCGTGTAAAATGACAAAGGAAACTTTTACTTTGGGAATCAAATGCAAAACTAATTTTTCATTATTTGAAACTTTAATTTGGGGAAACGAAATTTTGGGACGAAAATACGTCCGTAAAAACTCCCGAAAAAAACCGGTGAAAAATAGCCTTAAATTTTAAACAGCCCGAAACCTTAGTTTTTTTTGAAAATTTTATGGGGCAACAAAAGTAACACAAAGAAAGCAAGAAATTTGTGAAGAAAATTTAAATTTTTTTTTTCCCTTTTTTTAAAAAAACGGAACTAAAAAACATTCATAAAAATTTTTTGTGTTTAAATTTATTCGGGCCCTGGACCCAAAATATTTTTGTAGGACACCTTTATCTGCAATGACAGCTACGGTCTGTTGGGGGGATGTCTCTTCCAGCTTTGCTCATCTAGCAATTTTCAATTCCTGCCACAGATTCTCAATGGAATTTAGGTCTGAATTGTGACTGGGCCATTGTAGCCCTGGATCTGCTTTGCTGTAAACCCTTCCATTGTTGCTTTGGTTGTATGTTTAGGGTCACTGTCCTGCTGGAAGGTGAACCTACGACCCAGTCTCAAGTCTTTTGTAGCTTTTCTCAGGTTTTCCTCCTGGATTGCCCTGTATTTAGCTCCATAAATCTTCCCATCAATTCTGAGCAACTTCCCAGTCCCTGCTGAAGCAATGCCTTCCCCCACCATGGTTCATGGTGTGTTCAGAGTGATGTGCAGTGCTGGCTTTATTACACAATGTTTAGTGAAAAAATTAACATTTTAGTCTCTTATGACCAGACACCCGTCTTCCCCATGCTTGCTGTGTCCTCTACAGAGCTTTTTGCAAAGGGTTTGTTCCTTCCACACATCAGAATTGCCATTTAAGCAATACCCCAAACTGGAAAAATATGACAGAAAAACGAAAACCTACTCAAAACTGCTATCTGCATTGCAACACCCTTTGGCTATGTCTACACAGCAATTTGAAAATGCCAGCCAAAATCAGATGGCATTTTCAAATTGCTGGACTGCCGGCAGGACAGTGGGTTTTTGGCGCAGATTTGTGCTAAAACCGCAGTTGGTTTTAGGATTAGCATTCTGCCCGTACAATTGAATGTATGGGAATCCGATGGCGATCCGCCAGATTCCCGTGGAAAATGCAGCAGGTTCCAGCGGTAAAAAACGCAAGCTGTATAGACTACAGCACAGGTTTTTCATTGTTGTCTATGCAGCACAGAGTTCGTCGGATTCAAAATACTGAAACCAGCGAAATCAGACGGTATTCCTGTGCTGCGCAGACATAGCCTTAGAGTGGCAGAATCTAAGACTCTCTCAAGACCTTCACCAGAGCCCGTTGCAAGGCAGGATAGAATTTGCTGCTAGGGACATAGGTTGTATCAGTAGAGAATTGTAAGAAGGCAAACACAAATGGGGAAGGCAGTAAAAACAAACAAGGGAGTACAGAGGATACAGGACAAAGAGTAAAAAAGAAAAGCAAATTGTAGTCAAGCAAGCTGGGGTCAAATGTCTAAAGAGTATTTATAATCTGAATCGAGAATTAGGAGAGTAATGAGAAGTCACACCGGAGTCTTAAAAAATACTCAGAAAGCAGTTTCTTTAAGCAGTAGGTCAGGATACCAAGAACAATCACAGATGAATTAAGCGCCAGGTAGAAATGCCCCAACTCAGCCATGGATTGGACACAGGTCCATAACCCTGATTGGTTCTATTCCAATCCAGACTGTGGCAAGACCAGAAGACAGAAAACCTTAAAGACAAGGGCATAGCTGAAAGGTCGTGGGCCCTGGTGCAAAACTTCAGCTTGGGCCCTCTTATCCCTGGACTCTGGTGGTGGACCACTGCTTTTTAACAACAAATTCCTTACTTTGCGTGATGGATTTATGCGGTGTAGCATCCCATGGGAAATTAATTCTACGTTAAGAAATTATCCAATAGGAGAAAATTCATTTGAGATGGGGCAAAGTGGCTAAAAAAAATTCAACCAAAGCATCTTCCCCCCGTTGCCGCTACCCATAGGATGTCCTCAGTCGCAAGTGTGACCATAGCGATCCCAGTAGCAATGACACTGTTTAAAGAGACAGTCTCTATTCTTTGCCCTTAAACCACCCAAAGATGTAATCTACTCCAAAGGGAATCTTCAGGTCCTTAGCTTAATTTAGTCTTTGCTAGAAAAAGCTGATTCTTGGATGGTTTGTAGTCTAAGACAGGAAGTCAGGACACAAGACAAAATATGTAGTCTTAGAAGCTGTGGTCAGGACAGGCAGAGCTCTTGCAAGACAAGGCTTTGGTAAGTGGCAGACACAAGTATGAGGTCAGGAACAAGCCAAATGTTACTTGAGAGGGGGAAGAAGTGAACATGGAGAATACGGTTAGATAAAGGAAATAGAAGGACATTAGCCAAACTTATCAAGCTGTAGGCAATGCTTTTTTTAATTGCTTAAATTAGTTGCACTTAAAGAGGTTGCAACAGATACAATATATAGATAATATCTTACAATGCATTACATAGGCATTATTTTATAAAGGGAATTTATTTCCATCCTCCTAGATTCCACAATCTCGCTGCAATGATAAATGTCCTCTCGGATCCAGAAAAGCTCCTAATGGAGGAAATTATTCCTGCTGCTACAGCTGTGTCCTGTGTTCAGAGGGAGAGATGTCCAACATAACAGGTGGGAAAGTGTTAGAGGAAAAAGTCATTGCTTGTGTTGAGCGATGTAATCGAGAAAAGTTAAAATCGAGTCGATTTTTACGGTTGGCTCGATCTCAATCCGATCCAATTTTTTCCTGGAAAAATCAGGCAAAAAAATTGTGATCGAGACTTCAGATCATGAAATTTTTGCTGCTTCCTGTACTTTTGGCCAATCAGTGCAGAGCACAGAGGAGGGTCAAGAACGTCACCAGTGAGGGTGTAGGGATCTCATTGGCTGCTAAAATCACCTGACCCTGTTTTATGTGTGTGACTGTATTTCCTGGTCAACGCCATTATGATTAGTGACTGTGAACTGAACACACTGCTCTCTCTGCTGTGCTTGTTTCAAAGCAGGCAGACACACCATTTCCCAGCGAAAAGCTGCTAGATAGATTAGGGAATCTTAGACTGTAATAGTTAGGAATTTTGATATTTCTGCGGACTGCATCTTTACCATCATTATTTTGATTGCCCAAAAGTTCCTTGCTGCAGTTTTTTTGGGGGAGGCAGCTTGTGCACGAGATGCTGTTAGGAAATCTCTCAAAAGAAATCAATGTGATATACTGGTTTCTTGCAGAAAAATTCATTAAGTGCCCACAATTTCTGTGCTACAGTTTTGGGAGGACAGCCGGTGTACAAGAGACCGTTCTTGCATAAGACCTCATTTCACAGATATTTTAATTCTGGTTGGTTGTTGCAAAGTATAGGCATTTAAGAACACTGTTGATTTGGTGTCAGGGTCTTCCAGAAGACCACATTTCACAGATTTTCCATTGAAAGAATTCTGTTTCTAATCCTAGTTGCCTGTTGCAAAGTATAGCGATTTAAGAACACTGTTGATTTGGTGTCAGGGGTTATTCCATAAGACCACATTTCACAAGTATTCCATAGAAAAAAATCAGTTTCTAATCCTAGGAAATTATAGGGATTTAAGAACACTTGAGATTTGCTGTCTTTGGAGAACAGTTCTTCAATAAGAGACTGTGAACATATCTTGACCTTTTTAATATGTATCTTTTTGAACATGGAGCAAACTAGAGGTGGTAAGCGAGCAAGGAGAGGCGTAGGATGTGGAGCTAGAGGTACGAGACAAGGCGCTCCTTCCAGTGCTCTGGACAATACACAAGAGAGCACTTCGTCAGTTGCAGGAACGTGAGGCCTGTCATCACTTGGTCGGTTCCCTTTGAATCTCAGTACTGAAGAGCATCGGCAATCTGTTCTTCAGTTTTAAACACAACGTGATCAAACGTTTTACCCCCTCATCTCTCAGTCATGGCCACAAATGTCGCATCACATCTCATCTACAACACAATATTTTGTTTTGCACATACCAAAAACTTTTTTGAAAAAATGAGATGGGTGCCACGGGTGTGCCCAAAATTTTACTTTACACTTTCCAATTTTTGCAACAAACTTTAATTTTCCAGACTGGTGATAACTGAAAAACATATCCGTTTTTCCCCCTGAGAATGTGACGTTTGATTTTATCACAATTAATAAGATGGACTCTGCGTTTTGTTCCCCCCATTCCCCGAGTCACTGACTATAAATTTTAGATGTCTTCTTCACAATGAAAAATACACATTCCACTTTGTGAGGGTGGGTAGGGGATCCCCGGGACCCCCCGCAACATGGATTAAGCCACCCAGGGAACAGAATCTAATAGCCCCCGGTGTTCACCAGAGCCCGCCGCAAGCAGATGGATTGTGCGCCGGGGGACTGGGTTCCCCCCGAGGATTTTGCTTGCGGTGGCGGCCGAGGTGCAGCGTGGTACAAAAACTTTAGCCCAGAATCGTAGCGTGGGCAGGCAGAAGGTCAGGGAAGGTGGCAAGGGTTTCGGGTCGTGACAGGCAAAAGGTCGGACAGGCGGCAGAGGTTCGGATGGGGAAAACGTAGCGAAGATCGGGTCACGGTAAAGCAGGGGAATCACTTTAAGGAACCCTTTCTCTATGGCTCGGGGAACGTAGATCCACAGGGAAGTGAGTGGGTGCAACACTTATTGGGAACAGTCCCGGGAAAAATTCCCCAATTACGGCCACTGTCCCTTTAAATTCAGGGGGGACGAGCGGGCCTAGGGGGCCCCCCATGCGCTTTCCCGGCCGGCGGGGCCAGGCCCGGCGGGGCGGGGCCCCGGTATGGATGGGGGGTGGCCCCGGGGCCCGGGGCCGTGGGCCTGCGGCGCCCCCCGTCCCCCGGGGGACCCTTATGGGGAACCGGGTCGACCGCGGTCCGTGGCCCGGGACCGCGGCGCACCCTTTTTCTTTCCCCCCCCCCTTGGGGCCTCCCCCCCTTTTTTTAGGCTGGGGAAATCTGAGGAGGGGAATCCCGTTTCAGGATTTAGATTCAGGCTCCCGGATTCTCCTCGGGTGAAGCCCCCCAATCCCGAGGAAGAAACTTTCCCCCTTTGACCGTCTTATAATAATAATAATAATTTTAAAATTTTTAATAATAATAATTAATAATCTTTTTTTTATATAGCGCCAAACAATTCGAGCACTTTACAAATAGGGGAATAAGCACAGAAAAACCCAACATTACATTAAAAAAAGCTACTGACAAATGAGAAAAGGTGTGAGGGCCCTGCTCGCAAGAGCTTGCAATCATTGGGGTTTGCATGGGAAACAAAGGCTGAAAAGTGCTTGGTTTTACAATGGACCAGCCATGTTACATAAATATGGGTAGTATACATAAAAGTGGATGAACCTCCCATCCCAACCCTACATCTATATAAGTAAATGCGGACTGGAAGGGAAGATCTCTCCTTAAGGAGAGCACCCAACGAACGGATGTAGATTTTTTTTTTTGCCTTTTCGCCCCTATTTGCATCTGCATATCACAAGGCATTATGGGGGAAAGGGGTGAGAAGCCCCCAGCGCCCTCTGTTGGTTGTAACAAATCCTCATTTTTCTTTTTACCCACCCAGTCTTTAGAAAGCAAAAAGGATTTTTTTAGCCAAGCCTATCTTCATCTAAAACAAAAAAAGGGGCTGTGGGGTTCTCAGCCCCTTTCCCCTAATGCCCTTTTAAAATGCAGGGAGTGATGAATGTGGACATAATTTGGGGGGGGTTTACAATTAGGAATTTTGGTGGCTTGTCTAAGAAGATGAGTTTTCAGAGCGCCACTTAAAACTGTGAGGGTTGTGGGGTGTGCCCGTCACATGGGGAAAAATATTTTAAGGGAAATGGTGCAATAGGCAAAATTTGGAGATGGGGAGGGGGTTGGATGGTGAGGTGGTAATCTTAGATCGTATCAGAGCGGAGAGGCGGCAGGGGGGTGACAGAGATAAAGGGGGGGATTTATGGGGGCGCCGTGGGGAGCCCTTTTGTGTGGGGTGTGAGTTTTTTGTTGTATTCTGTACTGAATGGCAGCCAGTGCAGGACTGGGCCCCGGGGGAGAGGCCCATCAGTATAGCGGCGGAAAGAAGAAAAACCTGGCTGGCATTCGGCAGTTGGGAGAGGGGAGAGTTTCAGAGAGGGAAGACCCAAAAAGTAGGGAGTTACAGTAGCAAGACGAGAATGAAAAAGCAAAATGGGG
>JAODAL010022499.1:0-64589 GCA_025379985.1 Phyllomedusa bahiana | reverse complement strand
GGGTGGGGGGGCCCAGTGGGCTGAGGGGAGCCGTGCTCGTGCTGGGGGGACTAGCGGGCCTGGGGCGCTAGGGGGCTGGGGGAGCCGTGCGCGCTGGGGGGGGCGATAGGGGGCGGAGGGGGCCGTGCGCGCTGCTGGGGGCGTAGGGGGCCCGTGGGCACCCTGCGCGCTGTGGGGGCGACCAGTGGGTGAGGGGACCCCGTGCCGTGGGGGGGCGACTAGCGGGCCGTGGGCGACTAGGGGGCTGGGGGACCCGTTTCGCGTGTTGGGGGCGATAGGGGCCGTGGGTACTGGGGGGCTGGGGGGCCTTTGGCGTTGCTGGGGGGACTGGGGGCGGAGGGGACCCCGTGGCGTGGGGGGCGACTACGGGCCGTGGGCAGCCGGGGCGCGCTGCTGGGGGCGATAGGGGGGCCGGGGGGCGGTGCGCGCTGCTGGGGGCGTAGGGGGCCCGTGGGACCCGGGGTGCGCGCTGCGGGGGGCGTTGCGGGCCGTGGGCGCCGTGGCGCTGCGGGGGGCGACCAGGGGGGCTGGGGGGAGCGTGCTCGCTGCTGGGGGCGACTAGGGGGCCTGGGGGGGCTGGGGGGCTGAGGGGAGCCGTGCGCGCTGCTGGGGGCGACTAGGGGGCTGAGGGGAGCCGTGCGCGCTGCTGGGGGCGACTAGGGGGCCGAGGGGAGCCGTGCGCGCTGCTGGGGGCGACCAGTGGGCTGAGGGGAGCCGTGCGCGCTGCTGGGGGCGACTAGCTGGCCGTGGGCGACGAGGGGGCTGCGGGGAGCCGTGCGCGCTGCTGGGGGCGACTAGGGGGCCGAGGGGAGCCGTGCGCGCTGCTGGGGGCGACTAGGGGGCGTGGGCAGCCTTTTGGCGCTGCTGGGAGGCGACCAGTGGGCTGAGGGGGGGCCGTGCTCGCTGCTGGGGGCGACTAGCGGGGGCGTGGCAAACTAGGGGGCTGAGGGGACCCGTGCGCGCTGTGGGGGCGACTGGGGGCCCCGAGGGGGCCGTGCGCGCTGCTGGGGGGGGACTAGGGGGCCGTGGGCAGCCGTGTGCGCGCTGCGGGGGGCGTCCAGTGGGCTGAGGGGAGCCGGGCGCGCTGGTGGGGGCGTCTAGCGGGCCGTGGGCGACTAGGGGGCTGAGGGGAGCCGTGCGCGCTGCTGGGGGCGACTAGCGGGCCGTGGGCTACTATGGGGCTGAGGGGAGCCGTGCGCGTTGCTGGGGGCGACTAGGGGGCCGAGGGGAGCCGTGCGCGCTGCTGGGGGCGGAACTAGCGGGCCCGTGGGGCCGTGCGCGCTGTGGGGGGACTAGCGGGCCGTGGGCAGCGGGTGCGCGCTGTGGGGGCGGAACTAGGGGCCGTGGGCAGCCGTGCGCGCTGCTGGGGGCGACCAGCGGGCGGGAGGGGAGCCGTGCTCGCTGCTGGGGGCGACTAGCGGGCGTGGGCGAATAGGGGGTGGGGGACCCTGTGCGCGCTGCTGGGGGCGACTAGGGGGCCGAGGGGGAGCCTGCGCGTTTGCTGGGGGGACTAGCGGGCCGTGGGCAGCCGTGCGCGCTGCTGGGGCGCCAGTGGGCTGAGGGGAGCCTGCGCGCTGCTGGGGGCGACTAGCGGGCCGTGGGCGATTTGGGGGCTGGGGGCCCGAGGGGAGCCGGTGCGCGTGCTGGGGGCGACTAGGGGGCGAAGGGGAGCCTTTGCGCGCTGCTGGGGGCAAACTAGGGGGCCGTGGGCAGCCGTGCGCGCTGCTGGGGGCCGACCACGGGCCGAGGGGGAGCCGTGCGCGCTGCTGGGGGCGACCAGCGGGCCGAGGGGGCCGTGCGCGCTGTGGGGGACGACCAGCGGGGCCGAGGGGGAGCCGTGCGCGTTTGCTGGGGGGCCGACCAGCGGGCCGAGGGGAGCCGGTGCGCGCTGCTGGGGGCCGACCAGCGGGCCGAGGGGAGCCGTGCGGGGCTGCTGGGGGCCGACCAGCGGGCCGAGGGGGAGCCGTGCGCGCTCCCTGGGGGCCGACCGCGGGCCGAGGGGAAAAGCCGTGGCGCGCTGCGGGGGGGCCGCCAGGGGGGCCGAGGGGAGCCGGTGCGCGCTGCTGGGGGCCGACCAGCGGGGCCGGGGGGAGCCGTGCGCGGTGCTGGGGGCCGACCAGCGGGCCGAGGGGAGCCGTGCGCGCTGCTGGGGCCGACCAGCGGGCCGAGGGGAGCCTGTGCGCGTGCTGGGGGGTCCGACCAGCGGGCCGAGGGGAGCCGGTGCGCGCTGCTGGGGGGCCGACCAGCGGGCCGAGGGGAGCCGGGTTGCGCGGGGCTGGGGGGCCGACCAGCGGGCGAGGGGAGGGGTGCGCGCTGCTGGGGGCCGACCAGCGGGCCGAGGGGACCCGGTGCGCGCTGCTGGGGGCCGGACCAGCGGGCCGAGGGGAGCCGTGCGGGGCTGCTGGGGGCCGACCAGCGGGCCGAGGGGAGCCGTGGCGCGCTGCTGGGGGACGACCAGCGGGCCGAGGGGAGAGTGCGCGCTGCTGGGGGGCCGAACCAGCGGGCCGAGGGGAGCCGTGCGCGCTGCTGGGGGGCCGACCAGCGGGCCGGGGGGAAAGCCTTTGCGCGTTTGCTGGGGGCCGACCAGGGGGCCGAGGGGAGCCTTGTGCGCGCTGCTGGGGGACCGCAGCGGGCCGAGGGGAGCCGTGCGCGCTGCTGGGGGCCGACCAGGGGGGCCGAGGGGAGCCGGTGCGCGCTGCTGGGGGCCGACCAGCGGGGCCGAGGGGAGCCGTGCGCGCTGCTGGGGGCCGACCAGGGGGGCGAGGGGAGCCGTGCGCGCTGTGGGGGACGACCAGCGGGCCGAGGGGAGCCGTGCACGTGTGGGGGCCGACCAGGGGCCGTGGGCGACCTAGGGGGCTGAGGGGAGCCGTGGCCGCTGCTGGGGGCGACTAGCGGGCCGTGGGCTACTGGGGGGGCTGAGGGGAGCCGTGCGCGCTGCTGGAGGCGACTAGCGGGCCGTGGGCGACTAGGGGGCTGAGGGGAGCCGTGCGCGCTGCTGGGGGCGACTAGGGGGCCGTGGGCTACAAAGGGGGTGAGGGGACCCGTTGCGCGCTGCTGGGGGCGACTAGCGGGGCCGTGGGTACTAGGGGGCTGAGGGGAGCCGTGCGCGCTGCTGGGGGGCGACTAGCGGGCCGTGGGCAGCCGTGCGCGCTGCTGGGGGCGAACTAGCGGGCCGTGGGCAGCCTTTGGCGCTGCTGGGGGCGACTAGGGGCCCGTGGGCAGCCGTGCGCGTTGCTGGGGGCGACTAGCGGGCCGTGGGCAGCCGTGCGCGCTGTGGGGGCGACTAGGGGGCCCGTGGGCAGCCGGGCGCGTGCTGGGGGGCGACTAGGGGGCCCGTGGGCAGCCGTGCGCGCTGCTGGGGGGGGACTAGCGGGCGTGGGAAAGCCGTGCGCGCTGCTGGGGGGCGACTAGCGGGCCGTGGGCAGCCGTCGCGCGCTGCTGGGGGGACTAGCGGGCGTGGGCAGCCGTGGCGCTGCTGGCGGCGACCAGCGGGCCGAGGGCAGCCGGACGCGCTGCTGGGGGCGACTAGCGGGCCGAGGGCAGCCGTGCGCGCTGCTGGGGGGGGACTAGCGGGCCGTGGGCAGCCGTGCCCCGCTGCTGGGGGCGACTAGCGGGCCGTGGGCAGCCGGTGCGCGCTGCTGGGGGCGACTAGGGGGGCCCGGGTGGGCAGCCGGTGCGCGCTGCTGGGGGCGATAGCGGGCCGTGGGCAGCCGTGCGCGCTGCTGGGGGCGACTAGCGGGCCGTGGGCAGCCGTGCGCGCTGCAGGGGGCGTCTAGCGGGCCGTGGGGAGCCGTGCGCGCTGCTGGGGGCGACTAGCGGGCCGTGGGCAGCCGTGCGCGCTGCTGGGGGCGACCAGCGGGCTGAGGGGAGCCGTGCGCGCTGCTGGGGGCGACTAGCGGGCCGTGGGCAGCCTTGCGCGCTGCTGGGGGCGACGAGCGGGCCGTGGGCAGCGTGCGTGCTGCTGGGGGGACTAGCGGGCCCGGTGCGCGCTGCTGGGGGCGACTGCGGGCCGTGGGCAGCCGTGCACGCTGCTGGGGGCGCCCAGTGGGCTGAGGGGAGCGTGCTCGCTGTGGGGGCGACTAGCGGGCCGTGGGCGCTAGGGGGCTGAGGGGAGCGTGCGCGTGCTGGGGGGCCTAGGGGGCCGAGGGGAGCCGTGCGCGCTGCTGGGGGCGACTAGGGGGCGGAGGGGAGCCGTGCGCGCTGCTGGTGGCGACTAGCGGGCGAGGGGAGGCCGTGCGGGGCTGTGGGGGCGACTAGCGGGCCGTGGGGAGCCGTGCGCGCTGCGGGGGCGACTAGCGGGCCGTGGGGGCCGTGCGCGCGGGCTGGGGGCGACCAGTGGGCTGAGGGCAGCCGTGCGCGCTGCTGGGGGGACCGCGGGCCGTGGGCACCCGGTGCGCGCTGCTGGGGGCGATAGCGGGCGTGGGCGCCGTGCGCTCTGCCGGGGGCGACTAGCGGGCCGTGGGCAGCCGTGCGCGCTGCTGGGGGCGACTAGCGGGCCGTGGGCAGCCGTGCGCGCTGCTGGGGGCGATAGCGGGCCGTGGGAAAGCCGTGCGCGCTGCTGGGGGCGAATAGGGGGGGCCGTGGGCAGCCGTGCGCGTGCTGGGGGCGGACTAGCGGGCCGTGGGCAGCCGTTGCGCGCTGCTGGGGGCGGACCAGCGGGCCGTGGGCAGCCGTGCGCGCTGCTGGGGGGCAAACCAGCGGGCCGTGGGCAGCGTGCGTGCTGCTGGGGGCGAATAGCGGGCCGGGGGGCAGCCGTGCGCGCTGCTGGGGGGACTAGCGGGCCGTGGGCAGCCGTGCACGCTGCTGGGGGCGGCCAGTGGGCTGAGGGGAGCCGTGCTCGCTGCTGGGGGCGACTAGCGGGCCGTGGGCGATGGGGGCTGAGGGGAGCCGTGCGCGCTGTGGGGGCGACTGGGGGGGCCGAGGGGAGCCGTGCGCGCTGCTGGGGGGGGATAGGGGGCCGAGGGGAGCGGGCGTGCGCGGCTGCTGGGGGCGACTAGGGGGCCGAGGGGAGCCGTGCGCGCTGCTGGGGGCGACTAGCGGGCCGTGGGCAGCCGTGCGCGCTGCTGGAGGCGACCAGTGGGCTGAGGGGAGCCGTGCGCGCTGCTGGGGGGCGACTTAGCGGGCCGTGGGGGGACTAGGGGCTGAGGGGAGCCGTGCGCGCTGCTGGGGGCGACTAGGGGGCCGAGGGGAGCCGTGCGCGCTGCTGGGGACGACTAGGGGGCCGAGGGGAGCCGTGCGCGCTGCTGGGGGCGACCAGTGGGCTGAGGGGAGCCGTGCTCGCTGCTGGGGGCGACTAGCGGGCCGTGGGCGACTAGGGGGCTGAGGGAGCCGTGCGCGCTGCTGGAGGCGACCAGTGGGCTGAGGGGAGCCGTGCGCGCTGCTGGGGGCGACTAGCGGGCTGAGGGGGAGCCTTTGCCCCGCTGCTGGGGGCCGACCAGCGGGCCGAGGGGAGCCGTGCGCGCTGCTGGGGGCCGACCCAGCGGGCCGAGGGGACCCCGTGCGCGCTGCTGGGGGCCGACCAGCGGGCCGAGGGGAGCCGTGGCGCGCTTGTGGGGGCCGACCAGGGGCCGAGGGGACCCGTGCGCGCTGCTGGGGGACAAACCAGGGGCCGAGGGGAGCCGTGCGCGTTTGCTGGGGGGGCCTCAGCGGGCCGAGGGGAGCCGGTGCGCGCTGCTGGGGGCCGACCAGCGGGCCGGGGGGAGCCTGCGCGCCTGCTGGGGGCCGTCCAGGGGGCCGAGGGGAGCCGTGCGCGCTGCTGGGGGCCGACCAGCGGGCCGAGGGGAGCCGTGGCGCTGCTGGGGGCCGACCAGCGGGCCGAGGGGAGCCGTGCGCGTGCTGGGGGCCGACCAGGGGGCCGAGGGGAGCCGTGCGCGCTGCTGGGGGCCGACCAGCGGGCCGAGGGGAGCCGTGCGCGTGCTGGGGCCGCCCAGCGGGCCGAGGGGAGCCGTGCGCGCTGCTGGGGGCCAAACCAGGGGGCCCGAGGGGACCCGGGTTGCGCGCTGCTGGGGGCCGACCAGCGGGCCGGGGAGCCTTTGCGCGTTGCTGGGGGCGACTAGGGGGCTGAGGGGAGCCGTGCGCGCTGCTGGGGGCCGACCACCGGGCCGAGGGGAGCCGTGCGCGCGGAGGGCGGCGACCAGAGGGCGGAGGGCAGCCGTGCGCGCTCCTGGAGGCGACTAGCGGGCCGAGGGGAGCCGTGCGCGCTGCTGTCCGGCACAGGCCGCCGAACCTGGAGGCTCAGGCAGCCCGCGCTTTGTGAGGACCGACCCAGCTGTGAGTGTGTGGGCGGAGTCTAGGAAGGTGGGCGGGACGCAGCAGTCAGCTGACAAGTGGTGACCGCGGGCAGGGCTCGGGGCTTTGGAGCGGCTCTGGCGGATGTGTGTGACTGTGCAGAGCACTTGAGTCCGGGAGCAGGTGAGCGGCCGCCCTGCGGCACCAGGATCTCCCATAGCTGAGGCTCTGAGCCCTCTATCCTGTCACACCGCGTCCCCCTCTCGCCATAGTAAAGCGTGGACAGGTGGTGCACAGTCCCCGGTGTGCCCTGACTATGCTAGGCGTTGTGGCACACGGAACATTTCAGAGATGTGGGGGGATCTGGCACTGGGGGCAATGCAGAGTTATGTGGTAACAGAGTGTCACGTGTCTTCCGTGGGGTCAGAGGTAGAGGACAGTGCAAGCACAGCAGTTTTCTTTACCTCTTTTATTACAGGTAAGGGGATGTCCACATGGCTTATTTGGACGCTGATTTTTCAGTGCCCAAAACAAATCAAAAGAGGTTTTAGAAGTGTTTTTGGATTATGTTTTCGGCGAGGTTTTTAACACTGTTTTCACCCATACAATATTAATAGCCAGGGCAAAAATGCACCATGAATTGCGGCTAAAAATGTGCAAAGTTTTGGACGAGGTTCTGAAGCTTCCCATTGATGCCTATGGGAATTTTCAGCGCTGCTAATACTTCAAGAAGTGACATGACGCTTCTTTTTCAGCATCTAAAACGGTGTCCAAAGAAGCTCCTTAAACGTGTGTAAAAACCTTGGCATTTGTGAACTATGCCGCTGTTTTACATAGAAATCAATGAAAATGAACTGGGAGTGTTTTGGAGGCTTTTATTACGCTGTTTTGAGATCAGAAACGCTCTGGAAACAGCGTCAAAATCACCCATGTGAACATACCCTAAGGGTATGTTCAAACTGTGTAATTGCGGGTGCTTACAGTCCGTGCCCCAATACGCCGGATATTTTGAGAGTCGCGCTGATCAGCGCGTATTCCCCAAAGCACGGGGGGGGGGGGGGGGGGCAGGCAGCCTGCCCGCCTGCCCCATTGACATGCATTACTCGTGGTGTGTAATCGGCGCAAATTTAAATTTATGTCCCTTATCTCCCCGTGCCCACAAATACTATCGTATTGTACGCGGGGGGGGGGGGGGGGGGGGGGAATAGGCTAATCTATTAGTTCTCTATGAGAGCTGTGGATTACCGTAATTGCGGGGCACATTTTGCAGCGTGTTAAGCACAATACGTGGCGAAATACGCCCGCAATTACACTTCAAGATAAGCCGTGTGAACAATACCTTAAAGATGAAAGTGCCCTCACCCACACATAGAAGCCCCTGGCCATCATGTGGGTGAGGTGGGATTGACATGTCCCGCTACTGCGTGTGTTTTTATAGAATGTAGGTGGTTTCTAGTGACCCTCAGTTACTTTACACTGGCGTTTTAAACAAAACCACCTGCTTTTAACAACAGCACATGCTGTAATGTCAGCAATTAAATCCGCAATGTATATGTCCCAAGTGAAAGTATCCTAAGGGCACATTCACACGGCAAAGACAAAATACCAGTTGGATTTTCCGACCGGTATTTTGTCTTTTTTTTTTTTTTTTTGGCCGTAGCCCCTTTATACCCACATGTTTGTTCTGCCCAAACCAGGCGGAGATTTAACGTGTTCTAAGTTTTTAGTGTGGAACTGCTCCACGGATTTTTCATTTAAATCAATGTTTAAAAGGTCGGCAGTCGGTCTTTTAGACGTTTTTCAAATTCTAAAAAACCCAAATGAAAACCCTGCTGTGGGGACAAGCCCTTAGGCCATGTCTCTACCGGATTACAGTTGGATTTTTAAGCGGATTCAGTCCGTAAAAATCTGATTACAACCAGTGCCCCGTAGACTTCAATTGAAAATCCGAGCTGTAGTCTACACAACACGGATTTTCTACTGTGGGATTTGTAAACCACTGGTCCTCCGCCAGAAGATAGAATGTGTTCTATATTCTCGATGTATTCCCGTACAGTCAATGTACTGGGCTGACAGGAAATCATAGTACAGTGATGTTAAAATGCCATCTGATTTTTGACCGTCTTTTTACATTTGCTGTGTTGGTATAGCCTTAGAGTCCGGGCATATGTAAAATGTTGATCGGATTCTGTTTAAGAATCCGCCTGGTATTTTGGGGGATGGTTCTGTTTTCAGATTCGCCCCTATAACCATTGAATTGCACACCTTGCGTCTGAAAACCGGGCGGAAAAATTTGCATGTTTTTCGGAATGCCGGCAGCTGAAAATCTGTTCATTGTAGAATGCTGGGCGGATTTTCTTTTCGGCTATGGCTACACTGCATCGGACAAAAAAACATTCGAAAGCGGTTTTTGTCAGGTTTTGCACAAAATCCACGGTCCCTTCTAGTTTTTTTGACGTCGCCCATACAATTGATTGTATTGGAAGACGCCAAGAAAACTAAAAGCGCCGGCGTATTATACAACATGTTGTATAAGGCTGAGTTCACACGGCATAATTGTGGGGACATATTTCGCCCCACAATTACGCCGTGTGCTCGGGGGGGGAGAGGGGCGCGGTAACCCGCTGGCCCCATAGACATTCGTTATTTAAGGCCGGTATACGCCGTAAATAATTGACATGTCGCTTACAATACGCCGAGCGGGGAAAGGAGACGTAATCTATAGTTCTCTGAGAACTGTGGATTACCGTAAAAACTGGGACGTATCTCGCCCCGTATTTCGCGCAGTACAGCGCAAAATACGGGGCGAGATACGTCCAAAAAAAGCCGTTTGGTGAAAATAGCCTAATACAGCGGCACCAAATGACTATTATAGAAAAGCACAATCTGTGGAGACTGCAACTCGTCTTTTCTATTCTAGGCTAAGGGGCTGCAGGAACGATCTTATTATTGCCGCTTTCAAAATCCTAAAAGCGCCGAAAATACGATTGGAAAGCTATGCAGTGGAGACATAGCCTTAAAGTCTATGGGGACAATTTCTGGTCAGTGTTCAGACGGTTTCCAAATCCGCAAACTGTCTGAAAATACGACCAATAAACCATGCTGTGTGGACTGGCCCTTTTGCATTGGTGTTTTCTGTGACCAATAACTTTTGCCTTATCTTTCAACAATGTAGTTATGTGCTGGCTTGTTTTTTGCAGACAGAAGTATAGATTTTTTGATGTATTTTTTTAGCCTTTTTTTTTTATTTTAGTTTTTCGGGAAAGTAGAGTGACCGAAAAAAAATTGCAATTTTGATAGTAGGTATTTATACAAGGTATTTATTGTCTGTTTTGGATAAACAAGCTTATATGTTGGTAGATCATGTTGTTACAGACATGGAGATACCAATGACCTTTTTTATTGTTTTTTTTAGATGCCGCCTGGAAAAAGCAGGGTGTTTTGAACTTTTGAACCACTGGGTGTGCGTTTGCTGATAGTGTATTGCAACGTAGCATGCAATTACTGCTCTCCTATTGCTCTCTGCCTCTGGTAGTAAGATGGCAGGCCTGGGAGCCCACAATAGGCCCCACTCTATCCTGATGGCCAATTAGCACCCTGTAGTCATGTGGGAAGGCATAAGGGATGACTGAGAAGAGTACCCAAAAAGATGGTTTGGACGACAGCATAGTAAAAGCAGGAATCGGCTTTATTCCAGAGTGAGAGACACCATCACAATGTTTCGGCCTGTCAGTGCATGGCCTTTTTCAAGCAGCATGAGAAGAGTACCTATCATTATTTATTTTAATGTTTCACTGAAACTGTACAAAACCATCCAAAAGAAAAGACTTTGAGAGTCAATTCATATCCATGTACCTAGATTGATATAGGTATAGTAGTGAAAATCACGAGGGGTGCCCATCTTCTGTACAACATGCCATGGTCACGTTTAATGCACCTGCTATGTGTATAGCAGGCTATCCATACTCCATATATGCTATATGTCGGTAAGGAGAAAGGGTAAGTCCACATAGAATATTTCAAAATGCCGTCCAAAATCCAACGGCAATTTGACATTGCTGGACCGTGGCAGGGCTGCAGTTTTTGTGGAAGACTTGCGCAAAAGCCACAGTCAGTTTTTAAATTTGCTGTTGGCCCCATACATTCAATATACGGGGCTGACAGCGAATCCAACGGAATATACAACATGTTGTGTATAAACTACAGCACGGATTTTTCATTGCTGACCAAATTTAACACGCCTGGTCCCCATTCACATCTGAGACCTTGTAACACTAACGAGTCCCATGACCCCATGGAGAGAAAATGGCCAATTGGGCACGATGTGTCCATTTCCACTTAGGGGTATACTCACTTTTGTTGCCAGTGGTTTAAACATTGATGGATGTTTGTTGCATTATTTTAAGGGCACAATACATTTACACTGGTAGCGCATAACTGCACCAAAAATCACCCTGCAAATACGATAAAATCGGCACTCAATGAAAGCTATGTTAAAAGAACATATTTGGATTCCGTGTTGAACAGTGGATACGTGGATTAGCCCCATTGGAATGTGGTTAATTCACATCAAGAAACGGAGGTGCGTACTTTAGATGCGGATTTGGTGATGATTTGCTGTTGGATTTTCCATGCCGCCATGTGAACATCCCTGTAGAGCAGCTTCTGGTTTTGCTGTTAGTGATTGGAACTATTTAAAACTTGTCCCAAATGGGTAACCTTCTTACTATAAATCTGCCCTGACAATAACAGCTAATTGTTGTGGGTCAGTGAACTGAATCCTTGGTGAGCAGCCTTTATAGCTTATGCGAAGTTGTGTCCTACTCGGTTACCTTGTATATTGAGTAAGAGTGCCTTCACACTGTGTTTTTGGTGTTTTTTCTGCAGAAATGCACAGCATTAAACTGCCTCTATTGCTATGCATTTCTGCAAAAAAAAAAAACACACTGTGTGAAAGCACCCTCAGAGATAAATAAAAAGAAAAAAAAAATTTGGTGTTACAACAATTTAACTTCAGGAAAATAGCATGAGAGCTATGGATTACCGTAATGATTGAGGCGCATTTCGCTCGTATTAGAGCGCAGTACGCTGCAAAATACGTGGCGAAATGCGCCCCAAAATAAGTCGTGTGAACGTACCCTTACAGTCCATATAACCCGTTTGATGGTGTTCAGTCTCAGTCACCAGACAGGGTCTTAGGATAGGTCTGCACAGCATATGCCAAAATACACAGTTGGTTTTCGGATTTGCCATCGGCCTCATACATTCAATGTAGGGGACCAACGGCAAATCTTGCTGAATATACAATGTTGCACATACCGCCAGATTTTTTACGTTTTTCATTGCTGTCTGTGCAGAAAAGTGTACCGTCGGATCCTCAGCGGTTTCAAAATACTAAAACCGCCGAAAATCTGACGGAAAACACATGCTGTTAAGACATAGCCTTAGACTGGTCCAGTCTCCAGCCACTCCTGGATTCTCCTGAATATTCATCTAAGCTAAATTCTGATCAAATAAAGATTCTTATAATATGTGCTAAATATTTATAAACAAGAAACTAGTTATAAAAGATGCTTTAGACAATAATACATTGAAATCAATGAGAAAAAAAACTGGATAGAAAGTTTTAAGTAGCCTTCCACTGAACTAAGCAGTCATACCTTACAGAATTCAATTCCCTTCTAGGAAACATGAAGCCAGTTATTGTTGTCCATGGCGGTGCTGGAGCCATCATGACGGAATTCGCAGAAGGGTATCGTTCTGGAGTAAAGCGAGCTGCTCTGCAAGGTTATAACATTCTTAAAGGAGGAGGAGATGCAGTTACAGCTGTTGAAGAAGCGGTGGTGGTGCTTGAAGATAATCCACATTTCAATGCAGGTGAAGCTTTCCTTCAAGTGATTGCAAAACACACTCCAACTTTTTTTTCTTCTGTTCCCTGCAGAATTTGAGTCCAATTGTACAGTTGGAACATCCAATTTATTGTCTGGCCATTTCGGATCTTGTAAAATTGCAGTAATGTAAAAAACAGGGAAAAATTTGCCTTTAGGTTTACTGTGTATTACAGGTTTTGCTTTTAATACTTTTTCCTCTGTATAAGTTATTACTGAGGTGTAAATTTGATCTGCAGATCCATGATTATTCCACAGCAAAAAACCTGCATGTGTCCTATGTCGACTGCTCTCGGGTTTCGCCTGTAGAGGTTATGGGTGAAACCTGTTAAAATTATGTGTTCCCAAATAAGTCGGCATGCATTAAAATAAAATTAAAAAACCAATAAGTCCTTTTTTCAAAACATATCCACTACAAAAAATTGTTTGACCCCCATTTCCTAACCCCCCTGACCCCCCCCCCCCCCCCCGGGGGGGGGGGGGTGGGGGGATGGTGTTTTCAAAAACTTATCCACCTATATTGTGTTGTAATTTGCAGCACAAAATGCACAGCAAATACACTTTTTTTTTTTTTTGCAGCGGGAATATAAAAAAAGCTTTCTTCTGTGTTTGTTTTGTACCGTTCACGTTTCACACTAACCTGTTAAATTAATTTTACAGGTTATAAAGGTCATGCATATGCCTAATATGTGTAGTTTTTTTGTGTGTGATGTATGCACAAACTTTTTTTATTTTGTTTTATTCAATACTTATTTTTATTTTATGCAAGTACACTATACACTGGGTCCGTATGACACAGGCTGCTGTTAGGGCATGTTGTGTGGTGCCTTAACAGCATACTCACTTCAGACATCACACATTCTGCATACCCAGGAATGACTGTATAAACCAGGGGTCCTCAAACTTTTTAAACCGGGGGCCGGTTCCACATCCTCAGACCATGGAGGGCCGGAATATAGTTTATAAAAAAAGTTTTACTTTGGGGGTCGATACGATTCGGCGATAACCCAATTTATATAGTTTTTCATGTTGAAGCGCTTTTTTTAAAATAAAGTTTTTATTTTGTTAAACAATATTTAGGCACTTGCTATCTTCTGATGGCCATAGCTTTTTTATATTTTTATGTATTACAGAGCTGTGTAAGGACTTTTTTTGCGGATGAAAACCGACGTTTTACTTGGTGTCACTTGGCATTTATATGGCTTTTTGATTCACTTTTTATTCCATTTTACATGTGAGGGATGAACAAAAATCACAATTCTGACTTTTTTTACGGCGTTCAGTGCAGTTTAAATAACATGAAGATTTATAGGGCAGGGTTGTTACATACGTGGCAATACCAAAATATGCTTGCTTTATTTTTGGATCTTTTTTCGGGTGGATGGTGTTTGTAAAGGGAATAGAGCAAGTGTACGTGTTTATTTTTTGTGTTTCACTTTTTTTTTTTCATTTTGCCCAAAGGGATTTGCATCGGTATATGCAGCATTGTGGTCAGTCACCATGACAAAACATTTGTAGAATTCCCAATGCCGACCACATTTCTTATAGATTCAGCTCTCCCAGAGACAAGGTGCTGAGCAATTAATCAGGGATGGGTGCCAGGAATAGATCACCTGCGACGAGACAAACTTGTCACCTGGAAAAAACTGTGGAAATCTATAACAAATGTGTCGACATTGTGTACTCTACTACATCTTCACCAGCTTTCCCAGACAACTGAAAAGCAAAATGCAAAGGGACTGGGATGCACATTACAATCACCTTATAATTAATAGGCTTCAAAAGGTGGTCACCTCTGTCCGACAAGGTTGGCTCCTGTCCGATCGGAGAGTATGGGGGGAAGTGGGGGTCCTGCCTGGGTCTGGAGGAGAGGGGGGGCTCCTGCCTGGAGGAGAAGGGGGTGGCTCCTGCCCTGGGTCTGGAGGAGGGAGGGGGGGCTCTGCCTGGGTTGGAGGATGAGGGGGGGGGCTCCTGCCATGGAGGAGGAGGGGGGCTCCTGCCCTGGTGGAGAGGGGGGGCTTCTGTTTGTTTTTCTTTTTTTGTTTTTTTTTTCGTTTTTTTTTATTGTTTTTTTTTTTTTTTTTTTTTTTTTTGTCATTTTGTTTGTGACTCGCGTTTTCCTGCCCTGGGGTTGGTAGGAGAGGGGGGGGTCGGCCTGGTCTGGAGGAGAGGGGGGGGTCCTCCCTGGGTCTGGAGGAGAGGGGGGCTCCTGCCTGGGTATGGAGGAGAGGGGGGGCTTCTGCCTGGAGGAGAGTGGGGGCTTTGCCTGGAAGGAGAGTGGGGGCTTCTGCCCTGGTAGGAGAGTGGGGGCTTCTGCCCTGGAGGAGGACGTGGGGCTTCTGCCATGGAGGAGAGTGGGGGCTCCTGCCCTGGAGGAGAGTGGGGGCTCCTGCCCTGGAGGAGAGTGGGGGGCTCCTGCCCTGGAGGAGAGTGGGGGGCTCCTGCCCTGGAGGAGAGTGGGGGGCTCCTGCCATGGAGGAGAGGGGGGGTTCTGCCACTGGGTCTGGTAGGGAGGCTTCTTGACCTGGCACTCGTGGCACCGTGCCCTGCCTCTCGTGCTTCTCTCCTGTGGCGGGAATGCGGTTGCCTGACCTCAATCCTGCTCTGGAAGTCAGCTCAGCGGCGTCCTGGAGTGCGGACTGGTGGGTGGGGGGGACACTATGGAGCTGATGGGAGGGGGGCAGCTGAGGGGGACACTTGAAGTATATTGGGAGGTGTCTGTGATGAGTGGTGGAGGGCGGGACACTCTGCATGTTTACATTGCAGGGAGTGTCCGCCCTCCACCACTCATCACAGGGACACCCCCATATATGCAAGTGTCCGCCTCAGGCACCTCCCATCCAGCTCCATAGTGTCCGCCCCCCGAAGCTGGCCCCTGCTGTTGTGCTGTTCACGTTCCCTTCATGTTACCTGTCACCGCCCGCAGCAACTCTATCGTATGAGAGGTGCTGTGGGCGGTGTGACGGGTGACGTGAGGCTTCTGTGAACCCAGCTCAACGGAGGGGCCAGCTTATAAGCGGAACGCACCAGTGAAAAGGGGAGAACTGCGGCTCTCGCGCGCTGCCACCGCCGGTGCCTTGCTACTGTCAACGATCGGCAGCGGCGGCGGGATGGGCAGCGGCGGGCTGGATAAAAAATCCCCGGCAGGCCGCATGCGGCCCGCGGGCCGTAGTTTGAGGACCCCTGGTATAAACATTCCTCAGGCTCCCTTAGGCACTGGGAATCCCGGTGACCCGATTGGGGAATTCCTTTTGAATATGCAGTGTGGCAGAGAACCACTGTAGTCGAGTTTCTGCCACTAGTGGGTTGCAGCCGGAGATCTGCATGACACCGCCACCAAGGTTACCTGTCCTTGGTGGGATAGGTGCCAGCCATATGAGTTGTCAGCCACACTAAGTGGTTGGCAATTGGTATTAGTGTGGCTTTTTAGTCATTCCTGGGTCAGCTCTTATTGGGACAATGTGTCGGGTGGGCGTCTACTCCCCGTGTTCCAGGCCAGGTCTTTGAAACATCTTTGGAGGCATATAAAAGCCTGGTACTGTGGGTTATCTGGTGGCGTGGTCTGCTACCTGGATGTTGGAGCAGATCTGGCCCCCAAGAGGCTGAGGGAAGCCTATACCGTGTGATGGGTTCTGAGGTACATTGGTGGTACTGGACGCTAGGTCCAGGCCACATATAGAAAAGGAATACTGGTGGGATTAGTCTGTGGCCTGACAGCTGAGGTGTTGTTTTGTATTTTTTTTTATTTTTCTGATGGCCTCAAAAAAGCTGGCTGAGGCCAGCCTTAAACAAAAGCCTGTGTCAAGTGCCATACAGGGTTTGGCCAACCAAAACCAAAAGGGGAAAATCCCGACTAAGTGAGTCCGGGAGGGGCCCCAGAGGGCGTCCGGACGCAAGGATCGTCACGCAGAAAAGGGTTAGACAGAGGGATCGGGGGGAAATCCGGGTCCCCCCTGTCACAAGACTGCCTAGGAAACAACTGTTAACAACTATTTTTATTGTGCAGCTGCAGCACTGGGAGTTGCAAATCCCACTGAAGGCAGCATCTGTTGGCATTGCTGCCAACAGAACACGCACCACTTGTCGTCTAGACAGTGGGTGGTCGTTAAGGGGTTGAACAAATGAAAGTACCTTTTTAATAATGGTGCATTTTTTTCTTAATCCATTAGTTAAAAATGATCAGCCTTGTAATTTGTATTTCTAAAAAGAATAATGGCACAAGTTATGCAAATCCAAGTGAGACTGCAGTTAAAAGGAAGTACTTTCAGACTTTCTGAATCTGTCAGCGATTTTGACCCCAGAGAGCTGCTGACAGAGCTAAGGGTGAGGGGGTTACTTATTTAGGAAATGATCTTGAAAATTTTGGGATGCCCGAGGGAAAAAAAAATTTCCTTCATACTAAGTGTCCCCTAGATGTTCCCTTACTGTGTATTAGCCTGTGCTCTACCAAACATCTCTCCTCTAAATACTTGATTAATTAAAATGTACTTTCATTTGTTTGAGGCATGTTTCATGAAACCAGAATGTTTAGAAATGTCATATCTGTATTTGCTATGAAGTAGGAAATCCAAGTAAACTTATTTTGGAGAATTCATAATTTTAGCCAGAGGTTGTAGAGTATTAAGGGTTTGACATAAAAATTTTAAAAAAAAGGAAACATTGAGGAACAGCAGCTGTCCTTTCCTAAAAGTAAAGTTGGGGCCAGATGACCAATCAGTTCACCACTTTAGACTACACTACACAGAGGGGTATTCCGGGGGTTTTCATGGACTGGGCTTTGAGAAACCCGAAAATCCACGGACACATTGCGTTAGACCCCAATTTTTTTTCAAATTGGTTTTTGAAACCCGGGTTTCCAGCGGATTTAAAACAAACACATATTCTGCGGGAATGCCGTGGGTTTCCCGTATATTCGTTATGGGGGCAACGGCAATTCCAAAACAGCCCCGGTTTTGAGCACAGATTTGCGGCAAGAACCGCGGTCCGGCAATGTTAAAAATACTTGGATTTTGGAGCCATTTTAACATTTTTTGTTAGACAGTCTTACAATTAACACACTACTGCATATTACAGTTTTCATCCTGTGAGAGGAGAGTTGGAAATTCATATGCAGAAACGTACTTATGTCATGGCTCTTAGGGTGTATATATACTGCAGCAAATCACAATGTTTAATTTTACATCTTTTTTTCCAAGAAGTGAAATGTAACCCGTATTTTTCATAACTTCTTCAAATGTAATCCAGTACCATTTTGGAACAATTGCAATTAGATACTTTAAAAATTAAAAAAATTCTGTATACAAAAAAAGCACTTTGAATACCTTATTTACTATTAATGTTCATGTTTTAACTCCGCCGCTCATGTGCATCTAAAGTTATGAAATGAAATGTCTTTTAATCATTTTGCTCTTGTTTTTTAAAAAGGTTGAAGATCAGGTTTTTTTTTTTTTTTTTTTGCTTTTTTTTCCCTCCTTATTGAACTTTCCCCGAAATTTAGTCTTTTTGTTGAACCACAATTTTGTTTTTCCCTTTGGGAGGTCTGTTTTGAAAAGAAAAGAGGAGAATTGAGATGGTCAATATCATAGGCAAGGATTTTTAAACCCCAGAGCTTTTTTGCAGCCAAGCATTGCTAACCCAATAAAACTGGCCCGCCTTGTAATGGAAAAGGTATTTTAGTGAATAAATCTATGGAGGGATGTATGGTTTATTTGCGTGGATGCCAATATCTAAGCAATCGCCTCTATTCACTGGCTTATAACCTCATCAATGGCAGAGACTAGAATGATAAACTACTTGGCAAATAAATATGGTGTTGTAACAACCATATAACAACCAGTTATTTAATAGTTTTAGCAAAGCTAGTTTGTTGCTAGGGAACACTCCTTTATGGCTGGTTATTAAGGAGCGCTTGACAGAATATTGAGGCAAATTTTTGTGTAAGAAAGTTTTATTATACTTTAGTGGGCATAGTTGGGAAAACATTAAAGAAGAAAAAGCTCTCACCAAACTCGCATTCGTAAGTATTCTTAGTGGTTTCTCACTAGCAGTTGATACAGGGGAGAAAACCCATTCGGTCTGGTGAAACAGATTACAATGTAGTATGCTTCAGCACTTGATCACAATTTTATGTAAAAATCTTCAATCTCTACTATGTCCCATAAAAGCATAAATGAATTACAAGAAATGCAATGATTTTTTTTTTTGTTGTGTTTTGAGGTTTTGTTTTGTGCTGGCCATGCTACATATATTCTGTAAAAACAAGTCGTAATGCAAACACACTCATCCTGAAAATTTTTAAAAACCCTAATCAGTCTTCTTCAAATATTTTGCTTTCCCAATTTAAAACAAACGGGTAGTTTTAACATTTCAAAAAGCCAAAAAAAATTACACAAACGCCCATGGGAAACAAAAACAGAAAGAATGAAAAAAATTTTGGAGAAAAAATGTCTTCCTAAAATTATACAAATTTTAAAAACTAGTTAATATACATAAAACACCAAGGTGAAAATAGCACCTACAATCATTAAAGGGGTTTTCTCACTACAAAGATTACTTTTCAGCTTTAAGGGGCATTTACCCCTTAAAAGGGCCCAGCCTTTTTGACCTTTTCCCGGAACAGCCCTATTTTTGAAAACTGACGTATTTAATTTATGTGAAAAAATAACTTTCGACACTTTTTCCAATCCAAAAGGTTGGGATTTCAGGGGATTGTTTTTGATTCGTACACATTTTGCCCTTTTAAATTTGTAAAAAAGGGGTTTTTTTCCATACAATCCTTTTTTTGGTAAAAAAATCAAAATTTTATGAAAATTTTGGGAAAAAATTTTCGATTTTGGAAAATTGCTAAAAAACTGATGCAAGACAGATAATTATTCACCACAAAATTTTTATAACTACATCTAAACCAATTTGTCCACTTTTTAAAAGGGCGGCATCATTTTTTTAAATGTGTTTTTTTTTTTTTTTTACGACATTTAAAAGGGCTTAGAAATTTTTGTAGTTTAAATTTTTCACATTTTTAAGAAAAATTGCAATATACATTTTCTTTGGGACCACCCCCATTTTTGACTTTGGGTTTTTAGGGGGCCCGCATGTTAGATACCCCTATAAGTTACGCCACCTTTAAAAACCAAAACCCCTTAACGGATTTAAAAACACATTTTAAGTTTTTTAACCCTTTAAAATATTTTTACAGGGAAAAAAAGCAAAGTTGGGGGTGAAATTTCAAAAAATTTTTTCCTTTTTTTTGCAGGTTTTCAATAATTTTTCCTTATTTTTTCTGGAATACGGTTTAAAAGTTAAAACCCTTTAAAAAGCAACTTAATATCAATTCCCCCCGGTCTGGGCCCTTTTTTTTGAGATATCCCCTATGTGGCCCCTAGTGCATTATTTGGCTCAACCTTAAACCCCAGAATAGGGGGAGACCTACTAAACTCTGGGGGCTCATTTTTAATACATTTTTTTTTAGGGCCATTTTCAGGTTTTGGGGGAAAACCCAAAGGGGGCAAAAACTTAAAAAACACCCCTAAATACACTCCCCGGGGCCACTTTAAAAAGGTACCCTGTCCAACTGCTCTTTTAACATTTAAATTTTTCTAATCACCCAAATCACATGGCGGCAGCCCCGTGCATTTAAAAAAATTTAGAAAGGTCAAGACAATCCCTTTCATTTCAAACCGACATCAGAAAATGGGGAAGAAAGGTGATTTAAAGTGCCTTTGAAACGTGGAAAGGGTTTGGGTGGTGCCAGAAAGGGCTGGTCTGAGTTTTTCCCAAAACTGCTGATCTCCTGGGATTTTCAAGGGGGGGGGGGGGGGAAAAACCATCCTGGGGTTTAAACGAAAAAGGTCCGAAAAAGAAAAAAAAACCAGTGACCCGGCAGTCCGGGGCGGAAATGCCTTTTTGAAGCCAGAGGCCCAAAGGAAATGGGCAGCGGGTTCGAGCTGAAAAAATAAAAGGCAAACGTGACTCAAAAAACCCACCCGTTAAAACCCAAAGGAAAGGCAGAAGAGCTCTTTTAAAACGCACAGTAGGGCGAACTTTGAGGCAGATGGTTTTACAGCAGCAGAAGACCACCCCGGGTGTCCCACTCCTTTCAGCTAAAAACCGGGAAACTGAGGCTCCTTTTGGCCCAAGCACATCAAAAAATTGGGACGGGAAAAGATTAAAAAAAACGTTGTCTGGTCTGATAGTTCAAATTTCTGCTTTTACTTTTGGGAGGGAGGGTCAGATTTGGCGTCAAAAACATAAAAAGGCATGGTCCATCCTGCCTTGTATCAAGGGTTTTCAGGCTGGGGGTGGGGTGTCATGGTGGGGGGAATATTTTTTTTCCCGGCACTCTTTTGGGCCCCTTGGCCCAAATTTGAGCACCCGTTGCAAACACCTTGTAATTTCTTTTCCCCCAAAAAAAAATTTGAGGCAGTTCTGAAGGAAAAAGGGGGCCCAACCCGTTTACAAACAGGGGTGTACCTAATAAAGGGGGCCGGGTTTAAATTGTAACCCAAAAGGAAACTACCCCCCCTTAAAAGGAATAAATCCAGGGATGCTTTGAGTATAAAAGACCCCACAGGTGTTTCCAAAAAATTTTTTTTTAGCATAAGGCTGTAAAAAATTAAAAAAATTTTTTCCAATCTGTAATTTTATTTAAATAATTTTTTTCATAAAAAACCCAAGGAATCCGGGAAATAAACCCAAAAAACTTTGTTAAGAATTTTCTTCCAATTGGGGCAATCCCCTTTACAGGGTGGCGGGAAAAACCTGCTGTTTGGGCGCATGCAGGGCGTATAAGGGGGGGAGCGCTTTTTGGGTTTTTGGGAACCCCAGATTTTGTTGGGGCCCAATGTCGCTTTTTGCAAAGCCCCCAAAGAAACCCGAACAGGTAAAAACCTTCCAAATAAAATTTCCCCTTTTTGGGATTCAAAAACCCTTTCGGGGTTTCTCATCAAGGGAGTTTATTCTGAATTTTGGGGGGGCCCAGGTTTTAAATAAGGTTTTTTTTTTTTTAGCTTTTGGGAGAAGGGGAAAATTGGGGGGAAAACCCCAGTTGGGGTTTCCATTGTTTTTTGATTTAAATTTTTAAAAGCTTTCGCCGTGCAGGAAAAAGTTTTTATAACTTTACTATGGGGGTCTTTTAACAATTACAATAAATAATTAGATTTTTTAAAAAATTTTTTCTTTTTATTATTTTTACCAAGTAGAAATACGCCTAAAAAAAATTGCGTTTTTATGTTGTCCAATTCCACAGCCATAATTTTTTTTTTTTTGGGGCTGGTGCAGACTGTGAAGGGGCCCTTGTTTTTTGGGGGGATGAGTTGAAGTTTTTTAGGGGTTACCATTAGGGGATGAAAATATGTTTGGGTTTTTTTTTTTTAAGGTTTTTGTGAGATGTTTTAAAAACAAAATACACAATCTTGGTAGTTTTTTTTATTTTTTTTTTTTATACTGGTTACTGTACGGAAATAAAAGAAAAGGAAGCTTTACTCACGGGCCCAATACGATTAAAACCGATCCCCAAATTTTCTATTTTTTTTTTTAATGTTTTACTGCTTTTAAAAATTTAAAAAACACTTTTATTCAACCGGGGAAAAACTTTTCCCATGGGCCAATGGGCCGAAAACCCAAAACCCTTTTAAACATTTTTCTGGGGTTTGGGAGCTGTGTGGGTGCCCTTGTTTTTTGCGAGATGATTTTGACTTTTTTTATTAGTATAAATTTTGGGGGGAAAAGGGGCCTTTTTTGATCTTTTTTAAATCCTTTTTTTTGGAGGCCAGGGGAAAAAAATACGAAATTTCCTAGTAGTGTTTTTTTTTTTTTAACGGGGCTCACCGGCAGTATCTGTGATAAGTTAGCATTACTTTTTGGGGGTTGCGGGGGTTAAAAAAAAAAAATGGGGCGTTTAATCCAACCCCCAATTTATATATTTTTTTTTTTTTATGTTGAAGCACTTTTAAGAAAAAAAAAAAAAAGTTTTTTAGTGTAAAACAATTTTTAAATCCCTCGCTATTTTCAAAGAGAAAATACATTTTTTTTTTTTTCCAAAATTACAAGCTGTATAAGGATTTTTTTTTTTGCGGGATGAAAATTCCCTTTTTAAATTTTGGTAAAATTTTTTGGCGTTTATAGGAGTTTTTAAATTCGTTTTTTAAATTTCCTTTTTTATGTCTGGGGGATGAACAATAACCCTTAAATTTTCTGGGGATAGTTTTTTTTTTTTTTTTTTTAACGGTGTTCACCTTAGGGGTTTTTTAAACATGACAGATTTATAGGGCAGGTCGTTTCCCCACCCGATACCCAAAAAAGGGGTACTTTATTTATTTTTTATCTTTTTGGGGGGATTGCCGGGTTTTAAAGGGAAAAGGGCGGTTTTAAAGTATTTTTATTTTATTTTTCGTGTTTGTGTTTTTTCTTGTTTTTTTTACTTTTTTTTTACTTTTTTTTTACTTTTTCCCCGTTATTTTTTTAAAATTTCCCCAAAAAGGGGAAATTTTTTTTGAAAAAACTTTTGATCTCTCATTCAAAAGGAATCCTTTCTAGCTTTTTGCTAAAGATGGTTCCTAGAAAAACGTCCCTTCCCCGATGCCGGGGGCAAAAGCCCACAGGGCCCCGGCCGGGGATCGTGAAAGTCACAGGGCAACCCGGGAAAGGGAAATTTTAAAAATGCCCCTCTCGGGGCCCATCTGTTTAGAAGGGAGGAGCTGCACAATCGGCATCCGGCGCTGGGTGCCCCCCGACGGAAAACGCTCTCCTCCTGCGTCCCCTTTTTTATTTTTCACCTAAAATTAAGGGGTTTTAAACCGCCCCCCCTTTTTCTCCCCCCCCAGCGATCCGGGTTTGGGGCCGAAACCCGCGGGGTTTTCAGCTGTAATATAAACTAACACCCCCGCGCCGCGCGAAAACCCCGGGGGCTCTGCTTTAGAGTTTGCGCGAGCCTCAAGGGCGTAAGGGATACGACCAAAGGGTTTCGTGAACCCCCAAACGAAACCCGGACGTTTTGGATACCCCCAAAGGGCGTTAAGGGGTTAAATTTAAGACTTTCTAAAAACAATTTGGGAAAAGTTTTTACCTTTTTTTTCAATTTTAGATAAGACAATTTTTTTATGTTTCTCTGAAGTGCACACAGGTTTTTAAAACGTTAGCTGCGTACCAGATGGACGCTGTTATCTGGAAAATTTTAAAAGGGGAGGTAGCAATGACAGAAATGAGATTTAAAGGGAAACTAATTTTTATCTAACAAAGATTTCTTTACTAAAAACAAAAGGTACAGTACTGTGATAACTGAAAAGGCAAACCTTGTCCCGTAAACCCTTTTTAGAAAATAATTCCTGCACTGTCAGAAATAATGGCTAAATTGGATATTCAATCACTTTCTGTAAACCACCCACAGCCTGAAAGGGAAAAAAAGTAAGTGCAAAACTATTTTACTTTAGTGAAAAATTTTGAATAAAAACCCCTTTAAAAAACCCTTTTCCGGGAAAATTTGGGCGTACCTGTAGGTCCAAATGGGGAAGTTTACTTCCCGCCCAAAAGGAATTTCGAAGTCCCGGACATTGTGTGGGGTCCAACAGAGCCGGGAAAAATCATGACATGGGAAACCCGCTGTAATTACAGCTGGGCCCCCTACCCGCATCACACGCGGGTGGAGCTCACTTTCCCGGCCCGTTTGGTGACAAACCCCTTAACTGCCCCCAAAATAACGTTTATTTTCGGCAGCTAAGGGAACAACATTTCCCAAAAAAGCACATAAAAAAAAAAAAAAAAGTGATCAAAAACTCGTTTTAAATGGCCCTTTTGGGAAAAATTAAAACGTCAGTTCATCTTTCAAAAAAAAAACCCCCCCTTTCACAAACCGAAAACGTAAAAGTAAAAAAAACTATGAATAACAAAAGATTTGCAAAAGCAAAAAAATTTTTTTTAACCCCATTAAAAAAACCCCTTTCTTTTTTTAAAAAAAAACTTCCCAAAATAAAAAACCTATATAAAAATTGGGGGATCCCCGCCAAAAAATTGTATCGACTCACAGAATAAAACTAAAATTTTTCACGTATACTTTCACAAAGAGCTTTGGGTTTAAAAAAAAAACAGGATTGCAGCATTTTTTTTTCACCCCCCTTCCAAAAAACGGATTTTAAAAGTGTCAAAAACTTCCCTAAACCGTATATACTTTGATATAACCCACCCGTTTTTAAGCCAGGGACCTACTTTTGCCCCAAAAAAACCCGGAAAACTTATTGATTTGAGTATAAAACCAAAGGGTGAAAAATGCAGCGGCTACTGGTGAATTTTAAAAATAAAAATAGATACCAATAAAATTACATAGGCAGATATAGGCTGGTATAAGCAGTTTAATGTCCCCCATAGGCAGATATAGGCAGCTATATGTCCCCATAGGCAGGTATAGGTCGTTATAGGCAGGTATAGGTCCCCCTAGGCAGGCTATAGGCATGGTATAGGTCACCCTAGGCAGGCTTTAGGCATGGTATAGATCGTTATAGGCAGGTATAGGCCCCCTAGGCAGACTATAGGCAGTTATAGGTCCTCTAGGTAGGCTATAGGCAGGTATAGGTCCTATAGGCAGGGTATAGGCAGGTATAGGTCCTATAGGTAGGCTGTAGGCAGGGTATAGGCAGGTATAGGTCCTATAGGTAGGCTGTAGGCAGGGTATAGGCAGGTATAGGTCCTATAGGTAGGCTGTAGGCAGGGTATAGGCAGGTATAGGTCCTATAGGTAGGCTGTAGGCAGGGTATAGGTCCTCTATGCAGGCTTTAGGCAGGGTATAGGCAGGTATAGGTCCCCCTAGCAGGTATAGGCAGGGTATAGGTAGGCTGTAGGCAGGGTTTTAAAACAAAAAAAAACACTTACCTGGCTCCCCGCTGCTCCGTCTCCCTCGCCGCTCCGCCTCCTCGCTGTCCGGCCTCCCGCGCTGTCTTCCCGGCACAGGCGGGTGATGTCATCATGCCGCGCAACGCAGCGTGATGACACACGCCGCCTGTGCCGGAAACTCCGGCCGGCCGCTCGCTCTCTGCGCCGCAGTGGTATCTCTTCACCTGTGTGCGCTCCGGAGGAGTCGCACACAGGGGAGGAGATTGCTGATAGCGCTCGGGCCATCGCAGCGCCCGGTGGCTGTCAGCTGTACTCGGCCTTCAGCTATATGCGCTCCATGAGGAGCCGCATATAGCTGAAGTGTCCCTGTCGGCGCAGGGGCCATCGCAGCGCCCGAGCGCCGACAGTGACTCGAGTATAAGCCGAGGGGGGATTTTTTTTGTGCTGAAAAACTCGGCTTATACTCGAGTATATACGGTAAATGCTAAAATGATACCAATATAAAAACGTCAACTCATCCTGCAAGAAAAAGGCCCTACACAGCTCCGTGCACAGAAAAATAAAAAAAAGTTATAGCTCTGACTACGACGATGCAAAAACCTGTTTTCCTTACTGAATACGTGTTTTTATTGTGTAAAAGCAGTAAAACACAAAAAATATACAAATTGGGTATCGCTATAATCGTATCGACCTACTGAGTAAAGTTAGTATGTCACTTATGCCGCATGGTGACCGCTGTAAAAAATAAAAATAACACTCCCAGGATTGCTGTATTTTGTTCAAAACACCTCACAAAAACTTTACTAAAAAGTGATCAAAGCGTCATATGCACCCCATAAAAACATCCAGTCATCGCACAAAAAACAAGACCATAATATGCTTTGTATAAAGAAAAATAAAGTTATGGCTAGCAGACTAACGACCTAAAAACGCAATTTTTTTTTATAAACTCACAAACTCATGTAAAAGTAATACAAAATTTAAAAAAAACTACTGTATATACTGGAGTATAAGCCTACCCGAATATAAGCCGAGGCACCTACTTTTGCCACAAAAAAATGGGAAAGCTTATTGACTTGCGTATAAGCCTAGGGTGGAGAATGAACGGCTACTGGTAAATTTTAAAAATAAAAATGCCAATAAAATTACATAGGCAAGTATAGACAGTTTAATGTCACCCATTAGCAGGTATAGGCAGTTTAATGTCCTCTATAAGCAGCAGGGCTGTGGAGTCGGTGGCTATTTTGCAGGAGTCGGAGTCGTCATAAAATGGACCGACTCAGACTCCCAAAATATATAATAAGTTGGTCCAGTTAGTTCGATGCAAAGAGCAAGAGGAATTGGTGCGGCCAGTGCTCCTGCTCCCATATCTTCAGCCTCATCACATGAGGAGTGTAATTGATGACATGGAGCAGGCAAAGCGTGCCCCAGGGGAGAAGATTCCGCTCCCAGGGCAAACAGAGTTCAGCAAAATTTTTCACCGGTTTTCAAAGCAGTAGAAGAGTTTAACCATTCATCAGACCTGACTGTGGCTGAGGCAATTCCTTTATACCCTGACATTGTTCGAGATGTTGTCCCTGTGGTTATCGTTTTGCCCCCAACCCAAGTTAGTGTAGAGAGGCCGTTCTCTATCCTGGAAATAATTATATCAGACGTGAGGTCATGTATGCAGGATCTGATGGACGCAATACTATTTCTCAGAACAAATTCAGAGACTCCACAAATGTTCCTGCAGTGTTTTTCATATTTACAATTTTTTGTGTTCTAAAGTCATATCCAATAAATATTTTTTTACACTGACAAGCAAAATGGTAACAATGTTTTGAACTTGTGAATTTCAGGCTCCATATCTCACCATCCACTACAGCTTTGTACATGAGGCTACTGTAATTTTATATACAGTCATCTTACCTATCGTATACAAAAATTTGACCTGCGAATATTTAGCATCTGCTTAGTTATAGTTTTGCTCCTAAAAATCAAAATGTTAATTTTTGTTATTTTGTTTAGTATTTGGGATATCTGCCTTTTGGTTTTCAATACTGCCTGAATCCTTCTGGGCTCTGAATCAGATTCAAGCACATCTTGACCAAAATCTGATCCCAGGTCTCTTCTACACATTCCCAATGTTGGTGCAGACTGGACTTGGATACAAATACAGCTTTTTCTTCAACTCTACCCACAAGTCTTCAAAAGATCAAAACATTGTTACCCTTTTGCTTATCAGTGTCTGTTCCACCTAAAAAGCTTGATTATTGTATCATAAGGTGATAAACAGGCTGATGTTACCATTTTACTACAGTAAAGTTATTACTTAAACATGCGCCATGTATGAGGGAGTCGGAGTCGTAGTCGAAGGTTTGGGAAATTGCGGAGTCGGGGCTTCGGCTTGCCGACTCCACAGCCCTGATAAGCAGGTATAGGCAGTTTAATGTCCTCTATAGGCAGGTATAGTCAGTTTAATGTAACGTATAGGCAGTTCAATGTACCCCATGGGCAGGTTATCGGCTGGTATATGTACTCATAAGCAGGTTAAAGGCAGGTATAGGCAGGTTTATGTCCCCATAGGTAGGTTATAGACAGGTTTATGTCCCCATAGGTAGGTTATAGGCATATATATATATCTCCATAGGCAGTTCTAAGCAGGGTTGTTTAAAAAAAAAAAAGAAAAAGAAAATTCAAGTATGCAACTTACCTTGCTGCCCCGCCTTCCGGTCGCTCTGCTCCCTCTTCAGTCACAGGCAGGGTGATGTCATCAGGCCGCAAACGCAGCGTGATGACACACGCTGCCTGTGCCGGAAACTCCAGACAGCTGCTTATACTCGAGTATATACGGTATATAAAATTTAGATCATTGCAATTGTACTGACCCACATAGTAAAGTTATCCTGTCATTTACACTGCACAGCAAACGCAGTAAAACTGAAGCCCAAAAAACAATGACGGAACTGCGTTTTTTTCCCCTCCATTTTCTTGGCCCAGTGCTTTAAAAAAAAAAAAAAAAAAAAACTATGGAACTCCTGTGCACCCAAATTGCGCAATACACCCCTAGATGAGACCCGTGAGGGGTGTTGAATCCAAGATGGGGTGATTTCTGGAAGGTTTACCTTGTTCTCATACTTTGGGGGGCTTTGCGAATGCGACACGGCACCCTCCAAAATCTGCGTTCCAAATGCCAAATAGCGCGCTCTCCCTTGTACACCCTGCCATGCGCCCAAACAGCAGTTGACACCCACAGATAGGGTATTGCCAAACTTGCAAGAAATTCTGTAAAATTGCATGATTTGGTTGAGCCAAATAGCGCACTAGGGCCACATACGGGATGTCTCTAAAAACATCACAATTGGGGGAATCAATGTTGAGTTGCATTTCCCTGGTCACATCTATTGGGTTCCAGTGAATAATAGATAAAAATTGGTAATCTACAAAAAAAAACAGTGAAATTTTGAAAATTTCAACTCCTCTTTGCTTTAATGTTGTAAAATACCTAATGGGTTAATACACTTCCTAAATGCTGTTTTTAAATATTAAAGGGGTGTAGTTTCTTATATGGAATCAATTATGGGGGTATTTAAACATATAACCCCCTAAAGCATGTTAGAACGGGGGACTGGTCCCAAAAAAAAAAATAAAGTTAAAAATTTTTCTTGAAATGTAAAAAAATTACTTTTAAAAATTTCTCACCCCCTAATGTCAAAAAAAAAAAAAAAATGGGCATTTAAAAAAAGGGAAGCCAAAACACAGTAGACATATGGTAGATGCTAGTTATAAACTATCTTTTTTACACAGAAATTTTTGAACTTTAAAAATTTTCACGAATATTTTCACAAATAAACAAGGATTGTATGGACCGAAATTTCTTACTAACTTAACCCCTTACCGACTTTCCGTACTCATACGGAAATGTCGGGAAAGGGGTTCCCGAAATTTGCCGTATGAGTACGTCAGGCAATCTTGGCCTCAAAAGGGGACGCGCAAGATCGCGGCAAAAAAAACCAGGGTTATTACCGCTGGCATCAGCCGCACCCCCCACGGCCGGAGTGCGCTCCGGCCCGGGGGATTAACCCCCGATGTCGCGCATCGTGGTCGCGACATCGGGCCGCGGGCGGCAGGAGTGAGCCCCCTGCTGCCGGATCCGCGCAAAATGGGCTGAGGCCCGCTACGAATCTCCTACCAAACAGCCCGGACGCTGAATGACGCACCGGGTTGTCTGGTGACGTACGTTTCCCACAAGGCATTGTGGGCAGGTGACAGAAGTTGCCATGGAGACCAGGTACAGCATAAGCTGTATGTGATTTCCTATTGCATAAATGATTGACGATGTTCATGCAATTCCCCCTGGGGGAAAGTGTAAAAAGTATAAAAAATTTAAAAAAAAAAAATGTAAAAAAGTAAAACACAAACACAAAAAAATAAAATAAAAACACTTTACATCCCCCCTTTTTCCCCCTTTAAAAAACGCCAATCCCCCTAAAAAAAATTCAAAAATAAAAAAAGTACCCTTTTTGGGTATCGCCGCGTGCTAGCGCCCCCACCCATAAACTTCATTTAATTAACCCGACGGTGAAACCCCAAAAAAAAAAACCCCCAAAAAACAGTCCAGAATAGCGATTTTTGTTCATCCCGCAGCACTAAAGGAGTAAAAAGTAATAAAAAAACTCATATCAAAATAAAAAAAATTTATGCCAATTAAAAAAGTCGTTCATCCCCCAAAAAAAAAAGTCCTTACCACTCGTAACGGAAAAAATTAAAAAGTTCTGGCTATTAGAAATAGCGATGCAAAAAATTTGTTTTACCTTTTAAAAACATTTTTTTTTTAAAAAAAATTGTTTTTCAAATAAAAAAAACTACAAAAAATTTGGGTATCGTCTCAACCCCAAGTAAAAAAACTTTGTCAGGATACTGCACGGTGAACGCTTTTTAAAAAAAAAAATAAAAAACACTGTTGGATTGCAGTATTTTCTTCAAAACCCTTCCCCAAAAAACAGTTTTAAAAGCGATCAAAAAAGTCTTGCCCCCCCAAAAAATTTTAAACTAAAAACGCCCAACTCATCCGAAAAAAAAAAAGCCCCTTCAGCCCAAAACAAAAAAATAAAAAAGTTAGGGCTCTCAGATGGGGTGATGAAAAAAAAACGTTTTTTTCCCTTTTTAAAAATAAATGTGTTTTTATTGTGTAAAAGCAGTAAAACATTAAAAAATATACAAAGTGGTATCGCTGTAATGTATCAACCTGCTGAGTAAAACTCATGTCATTTTACGGAATCCCCTTTAAAAAAAAAAAAAAAAAAAATCCCAGGATTGTGTTTTTTGTACAAAATGCTTCAAAAAAAAACCTTAATAAAAAGTGATAAAAAGCATCATAGGCCCCCCGAATGGATCAATAAAAACACAAACTCATCTCTAAAAAAAAAAAACCCCACAAGCGCTCCATATGCAAAAAATTAAGAAAGCTATGGCTGTCAAATACGACAACTTAAAAACCAACTTTTATAAAACTCCTTTTTTGGTAAAAGAATAAAACTTTAAACTATAAAAATTTTTATCTTTTTTAAATTTGACCCCCCCCCCTAGTAAAGTTATCCCCTCTTTTATCCCGTATGGCGATATTTAAAAAAGAACCCAAAAAAAAAATGGCGGAACTGCGTTTCCCCCCCCCCATTTCCTGACCCCCAATGCTAAAAACAAACTAGGAAACACCTGGGCCCAAAATGCAAAATACACCCTTGGGGGGAATCCCTGAGGGGGGGTTGAATCCAAAATGGAGCAACTTCTGGGAAATTTCACCTGTTTTAGTACTTTTGGGGGCTTTGGAGATGCGACATGGGCCCCCCCAATATCTGTGCGCCAAAAGCCAAATACACTCCCTCCCTTTTTACCCCCTGCCAAGCGCTCCAAAAAAAGCAGTTTAACCCCACATGTAGGGGATTGGAATTGGAAGAAATTGCGTAACACATTTTGGGGCTTTTTTTCCAAGATTCCTTGTTTTAAAAAAACATTTTCAGCTAAATTGCGATTTTGGAAAAAAATATTTTTTTTTTATTTTCAGAGCCGAAGCTAAAAAAATTTGTGAAAAAAAAAACTGTGGGGTAGATATTACTCACTACACCTCTGGATATATTCCGTAAGGGGTGTAGTTTCCAATATGGGGTCTTTTTAGGGGATTTATTACGTTTTGGGGAACCTTAGGGTGTCGGGAAACCGAAATTTGGCCCTAAATAAAATTGTAATGAAATGAGGCCCCAGAGTCCAGTAGGTGCTCCTTCTATTCTGGGGCTTGGGGTTGAGCCAAATAATGCACTAGGGCCAACATAGGGATTTTCTCTGAAAATGGCAGAATTGGGGAATAATATTAATTTGCATTTTCCCCGATCACATTTACCCTATTCTTGTCAATAATGCATAAATAATTGAATCTGCAAAAAAAGTGAAATTTTTAAATTTCACTTCCACTTTGCGTTAATTTCTGTGAAACAGCTAATGGGTTAATAAACTTTCTAAATGCTGTTTTGAATACTTTAAGGAGTGTAGTTTCTTAGATGAGGTTTATTTATGGGGGGATTCTAACATACAGGTTCAATCAAAGTCACGTTAGAACTTTGGGCTGGTCCCTAAAAAAAAAGTATATTGCAAATTTTCTTGAAAATTTGGAAATTACTACTAATTTATAAGCCCCCTAATGTCGTAAAAAAAAAAAGACATTTAAAAAATTATGCCAAACACAGCAGACATATGGTAGATGCTAGTTATAAACTTTTTGCTGGAATAACATTGTCTTACATGCAGAAATTTTTGAATTTGAAATTGTAAATTTTTCAAATTTTTCACATAATTGATTTTTTTTCACAAATAAACAATCATTTTTGGACCAAATTTTTCATTTAAAAACAAAGTGTCAAGAAAACAATCTCTGATCACATGGAAGGGTTAAAGTGTCAAAAGTTATTTCACTAAGGACACATGACAGATTTCAAAAATGCTCTGTAGAGGCCAAAACTGGCTCCGGCGGTAAGGGGTTAAAGCACAATGTGTCACGAGAAAACAGTCTTCACATGGATAGGTAAAAGTGTCTAAAAGTTATTCTCACATGAAGTGTCACATGTCAGATTTAAAAATGGGGGCTCTGTCAGGAAGGCCAAAACTGGCTCTGGTGGTAAGAGGTTAAATATACAAAAGGTCATTCGTATAATTAAAGGGAACCTGTCACATAGGTTGTGCCCCCCTTGCTGAGGGCAGCACAAGCTAGTGTCAGACCTGCTGTTCCCAGCACTGTGCCCCTTATTCTGTAAGATGCAGCAGTTTTAGAGCATTTACCCCTCAAATCTTATTCATAAGTAGGTGTTAGCCCCGCCCACCAAAGGCTAGCTTCGCCCACTGACAGTTATTCACATGTTTCTACCTATTCAAAGCAATAGGTTTATCAGTTGAGGTGGGCGGGGCTAGCCTCCGATTGCCCGGGTTTGAAAAAAACTGACACTCTGATGGACTCTTCGAATGACTCTTCTGGCTGAAAACTGCAGATTTGAGCATTAAATACATGAAAACTCCAGCATCTTACAGAATAAGGGACACAGCGCTGGAAACAGCAGGTTTGACACTACCTTGTTCTGTCCTCAGCAAAGGGGGCAAAAACAGTGACAGGTTCTCTTTAAGACCTGCTAGGAATATAGTATCCAGAGTAAGGATACAAAATGCTTTCCTATAAGGAAGATCCTTGACCCAGTCACCACCTCGGACTGGTTTATGGACTTTTTCAATGTTAGGCTAGATTTCGGTACTAGGAGAGAATAATCAAATTGGGCAGGGATGAATCCCTAAGCGGTCTGTTGCTGCCTTCTTCAGTACCTGGTAGATTGCCTTCTCTTCTTTTGCTACTAAGAAAAAGTAAAGGATGACCAAAAACACAAATCGGCCACATAAGTTGAAGGGGGCAGTAGGTTGGGGACAGTAGATGAATCACACCCCAGGTAAGTCTCTAGAATTGATTTAGAGCTCAGACCAAACCTTTAAGTAAATCTAACCCCAAAATTAAGTGGATTGCCACCATAGACTTTGGTGGCATATCGCTAGTCTATGCCATCAATGTCTAAAAGGGGCCCAGGTCCTCCCCTTTGGGGAAAATCAAAACCTTTCCCTTAAAGAACAACCCCAAAAAAAATTTTCCCTTTTCCCAAAACAGTTTGGTGATGGGGCCCTCTCCCCATTAAATTTCCCCCAAAGGTAACCCCCGCACCCATCAGGCATTGATGACCTATCCTTTTTATATACCATTGATGTCTCCTGCTAGGCTGGACTAGTGTAGTGATTGGTAAGTGTTATTTTCTATAGTACATGTGGCAAACACAAGAGGTTCCCCTTATTTGGGGTTTTGGACAAATTTTTTTGGGATCCCCCAGCGTTTTTTTTTGGGCTGAAAATTTAAACTTGAATATGCCCCGCCTATTGTTGGAAGGGTTTTTTGACATTTTCCAATAGGATCCTCTTTTGCGGGAAAATTTTTTTCCCTTTATCACCCCTGTTTTTTGGTTTAATGCTCCAAAACCCACCATTTTCATAAGTTTTCAAAGTTCCTAAAATTCCCTGAAAGAAAGTGCAACACCAATGACCTCGTCCACTTCAAAGATGCTCAGAAACTGATCTATAGAAACCTTAATCACTTGATTACACGTCTCGTTTCCACACAGGAAATTTCATTCCAAAAAAAGAGCAGGTGCCCTTTTATTGTCCATTTAAAAACATGTACGGGCCCATATAAAAAATTTTTGGGCACCCCTTTAATCAAAATTTCATTTTTTTTTCAAAATTTTTTGGGTGTTTGCAACAGCCAAAAAAAATTTGATATTTTAATAACTGAGGGACACATTTAAATTTCCGGATTAAAAATGAGGTTTATTGTACTAAAAACAAAATGGCAATAGCATAAACCAAATTTTAAAACTGGTGCAAAAATTTGGGTACCCTTATAAATTTTATTGTTTTTGAATACCCTAACAAAATTTTTAAATTGATTTTCTAAAGGCAAAAACTTTGGGGTTTTGTAACCTCACTGAGCTTTAAAATTTTCATAGCCGGGTGTATCCCAAATGATGAAAAAAGGGAAATTTTAAGGGGGCCCAAATTTTTAAGTTTTTTCCCCCTATTTGAATCTCCTGTGAAGAGTGGCATCAGGGGCCCCTTCAAAACAACTCTCAAATGATCTGAAAACAAAGTTTGTTAAACATAGTTGTTCGGGGGGAAGGATACAAAAAGTTGCTCAGAGTTTACCTTTCATTTTTCCACTGTGAGGAACATAGTAAGGAAATGGAAGACCACAGGGACAGTTCTTGTTAAGCCCAGAATTGGCAGGCCAAGAAAAATATCAGAAAGGCAGAGAAGAAGAATGGTGAGAAACAGTCAAGGACAATCCACAGACCACCTCCACAAGAGCTGCAGCATCATCTTGCTGCAGATGGTGTCACTGTGCATCGGTCAACAATACAGCACACTTTGCACAAGGAGAAGCTGTATGGGAGAGTGATGCGAAAGAAGCCGTTTCTGAAAGCACGCCACAAACAGTCGCCTGAGCTATGCAAAAGCACATTTGGACAAGCCAGCTTCATTTTGGAGAAGGTCCTGTGGACTGATGAAACAAAGATTGAGTTGTTTGGTCATACAAAAAGGCGTTCTGCATGGCTCCTAAAAACCAGATTCCAAGAAAAACACTGCTACCCACTGTAAAATTTGGTGGAGGTTCCATCATGCTTTGGGGCTGTGTGGCCAAGGCCGGCACCGGAATCTTGTTAAAGTTGAGGGTCGCATGGATTCAACTCAGTATCAGCAGATTCTTCAGAATAATGTACAAGAATCGGTGATGAATTTGAAGTTACGCCGGGGATGGATATTTCAGCAAGACAATGATCCCAAACACAGCTCCAAATCTACTCAGGCATTCATGCATAGGAACAATTACAATGTTCTGGAATGGCCATCCCAGTCCCCAGACCTGAATATCATTGAACATCTGTGGGATACTTTGAAGCGGGCTGTCCATGCTCGGCGACCATCAAACTTCACTGAACTTTAATTGTTTTGTAAAGAGGAATGGTCAAAAATACCTTCATCCAGGATCCAGGAACTGATTTAAAAGCTACAGGAAGCGACTATAGGATGTTATTTTTGCTAAAGGAGGATCTTATAAATATTAATGTCACTATTTCTGTTGAGGTGCCCATACTTTTGCACCGGTCAAATTTTGGTTTAATGCATATTGCACATTTTGTGTTAGTACAATAAACCTCATTTCAATCCAGAAATATTACTGTGTCCATCAGTTATTAGATATATCAAATTGAAATGGCTGTTGTAAACACCCAAATATTTAGAACTAAAAATTATTAAGATTAATAGGGGTGCCCAAACTTTTTCATATGACTGTATATGCATGTGCCCCAGAAATTGGCATTAGCTCAAAACAAAAGACTGCTATGACATTGGCCTATGAGCCAGACACCCAGTTGCAGGTGTTCCATTGACATTCCACCACCACTCTCCAAGGCTGTCATGATGCACTGCAAGACAGTGGTGGAGGCTGGAACGAAAGTCTAATCTTTTCAGTGAATCTCGCTTTTTTTCTCGGACACAATGATAGCTGGCAGTTGGGTTGGAGACCACATTGGCAACACCATGAAGAGGCCTTCACAAGGGAACGTCCCACCGATCCCACTCCCAGGATTATGTTGTGTGGTGATAGAAGGTACAGTAGCTGGCCCCCTCGAGCCTTCGTTTCAGGTACATTAAGAGCTCAGCAACCCATTTATTTATTTGTATAACTGGTGTTATGGCCCATTTCTCCAATGCGTCCCAGAATCCATTTTTCAACCAGACTACTCCAGGCCGTATGGTACTTGTGCTACCGGGACATTATTGGTCAGCAATTGCAAAGAGGGCTGCCAGCAGCCAATCTTGATGATTTGCGCAACCAAGTGCAATCACCATGGCATAGCAAAACTCAAACAATCATGGATAGTGTGCCAAAGTGTGTGCATTTCTGTGGTGTGTTTAAAGAGAAGGCATTGTTGTGTGAGCGGAGTATGGTGCAATTAATTACTGTGTAATTTTATTATTCAAAAGAGCTTTATTAGAGAAATTAAACAGACAAAATCCGGCATACAAAGAGAGGAGAATGGAGAGGGTCTCCTTAAAACCAACAATGAAATACAATCTTAATATAAGAAAAGAGGCAAAACCAGGACCTAAAACAGCAATATTGAATATAAGTTGAAGCAATATTTTGGATTACAAATAACAAAGGGAAAACATTTTTACAGATATAAGTAAATATAAGAGCGTATACTACTAAAAATCTAATGCAGGGGTCTATACTCCCAGTGATCTAAATGGCAGGCATACTCTACACTAGTATACTGTCTTGTTTACTTACGGGCATGGTGGTTAAAATTAAAATTTTGACAGAAAAGGAAGGAGTGCAAGAAAGAGAGAAAAAAAGGGAGGTTAGGGAGGGGGGCGAATGGAGAGGGGGAAGGAATAAGTATCAGGAGCGTTACACGACGGGAAGATAGAAACACATGATAAGGTCGCTCCCCCATCCTGTCGTAGAAACCCCCCGGGAGTGTGGGGGACCTTTGGAAGGGAAAGCCAAGGGAGTCCATGTCTTTATGGAGCGGGCGTCTCTGCGCCTCTTGAGCCAGAAGCTCTTCATAAGATATGTTTGAGAAACCTCAGAAATCATTCCTCAATGGTAGGCGGCGCCGAAGACTCGCCACAGTGCCCTTGGAATAATGGTTTTGGCTGCTTGTAATAAGTGGCGCAATAGCCGATTTCTTATAAGCGGGGATCAAGGAATCTACAAATAAACAGAAGAGCCGCTTTCCGGAGTATGGGGATTGAAAAGTCGGTTCAACTTTGGATGACCTCAAAAATATGTATCCCAGAAAATTTTTAAGAGATCCTCAATTCACCAGTTATGTTCCATCGGTGGCCCACTTCCCAGACCACAGCGCCAACAGGTATCTGGGACAGAGGGAAGCCAGTTTATGTACACGTAAGGAACCCTGTACCACCTGGAAAGGATTATTAAAACTAGTCTCCTGTGCTCTGGAGGCTATCACTGCTTTGTGGGACATGAGTAAAGAATCTCGCATTGGGCCGTCGGAGTAATGACTTATGAAGATGCTCATCGCCAAGGATTTACAGAAATAATGATGGGAGTGAGGAATTTTTTCAAAAGATAATCTCCTTAAGAGAGAGGAATAATGACATGCAGTAGGGGGGGGTACCAAGAAGGCACATCCTGCTCCAATGGGGAGAGAGGTCTCTGAAAAATCGACAACCTGTTTTAGAGCATTAAAAAAGTGCCACAACTGGGCATATTGAAAAAAGGACGAAGGACTAGAGGTCATCTCTGGGGGAAGGGATTGAAATGGAAACTGTGTAATTTTATATACTTTGGTCTTGCTGTGGGACTATAGAAAAAAGTTACTTTTTTATACTCTTCACATTTCACACTAAATTTGTTACGTTTATTATTTCAGTTGTGTGTCTGTCAAGTATGTGTAGTTTATTACCGTATATACCATCGTGTATAAGCAGACGTTTTTCAGCACAAATATATGTGCTGGTAATAAACCTCCTCGGCTTATACTCGAGTACTGTCGGCTCTCAGGCGCTGCGTTGGCTCCGAGTGGTGGACAGGGACGCTTCATTATATGCGGTCCTCACGGAGCGCATTATTAAAACTGAAGCCGAGCCTGGCTGACACAGTGTCAGGCGCTGCGATGGGCCCAGGGCACTGTCCATCATCTCTTCCCATGCATGCACTACTACGCGGAGCTCCGATGCAACTAAAGGTGAAGAGATAACCACTGCGGGGCACAGAGCGAGCGCTCAGTGCTCCGCAGTGGATCCGGGCGGCAGCACTCTCCGGTAGGGCCGCAGGACTGTCGGAGCTCCCCCGGCAACAGAGCAGGAGTGCATGTCATCACGCTGCTCTGTTTGCGGCGGCCTGATGATGTCACCCGCCTGTGCCGGGTAGCAGGCACGCGCGGGAACACCCCGTAATCGCGAGGAAGGCGGCCAGTGAGGGAGACGAGGCAGCGGGGAGCCAGGTAAGTGATTTTTTTTTTTTTAAAATCTCATGGCTACACCTGCCAATACCTGTCTAGTACTGCCTATTGCTCCCTAGTAACTGCCAATAGCTACCTATATCTGCCCTAGTCCTACCTTATACCTGCCTAGTATAACCATTACCTGCCTAGTACTACCTATACCTGCCTAGTACTGCCTATTAAGCTGACCCTAGTACTGCCTATACCTGCCTAGTACTGTTTTTAAAGCCTGCTTAGTACTGCCTATACCTGCCTAGTACTACCTATACCTGCCTAGTACTGCCTATACCTCCCTAGTACTGCCCTATAAGCCTACATATACCTGCCTAGTACTACCTATACCTGCCTAGTACTGCCTATAAGCACAAACATATACCTGCCAGTACTACCTATACCTGCCTAGTACTGCTATAAGCCTACCTATACCTGCCTAGTACTGCCTAAAACCCTGCCTATACCTGCCTAGTACTGCTATACCTGCCTAGTACTACCTATACCTGCCTAGTACTGCATATACCAGCCTAGTACTGCCTATAAGCCTACATATACCTGCCTAGTATACCTAAACCTGCCTAGTACTGCCTTAAGCCTACATATCCCTCCCTTAGTACTACCTATACCTGCCTATTACTGCCTATAAGCCTACATAATCTGCCTAAGTAATTACCAATACCTGCCTAGAAACTGCTATAAAAGCCACCTATCCCCTGCCTAGTACTGCCTATTAAGCCTACCTTTATACCTGCCTAGTCTGCCTATAACCCTACTATACCTGCCTAAGTACTGCCTATAAGCCTACTATACCTGCCTAGTACTGCCTATAAGCCTACCTATACCTGCCTAGCACCTGCCTTTACCTGCCTAGTACACCTATAGCCTCCCTATACCTCCCTGTACTATGGGGGAATAACTCCTATACCACCCTATGGGGGGACATTAAATGTATATCTGCTTATGGGGGACTTTAAACCCCTAGGGGGCATTAAACTCCTATACCTGCCTATTTTTAATTTTTAATTTGGTACATTTTTTTTTTTAAAAATTTAACCGAGCCGCTGCTTTTTCCCCACCCTAGCTTAAAAACCGAGTCAAAATAAGTTTTCCCGTTTTTTTGGGGCAAAGTAGGCCCGGGGCTTATCCCGGGGTGGGCTTAACTCGGTATTAGGTACATGTTATTTATTTACCTTTGATGTTTTGTTAAACAAAAAATGTAATTATTTTTTCAAAAAAAAAAACACCCAAAAAATAAGTTTTTCCCTCTTTGGGAGAAAAAAGAATATGACACGGTTTATTTTGGGGGAAAGGGGGATTTTGAAAGTTTTATATTCATTTCAATCCTCTGTGTCACTTAGACACAGACACCCTCACAGCATTCTTCATGGACAGATGTGGGGGCCTCTCCAGTGTGCTGATGTCAATGTTTTTTCAGTCTTTGATCAGGTCGCTGGGAAATCCAGTGACCAAGTCGGATGGGGGAGTCTCCTTTTAGTCAGGTCACAAACCTCTGCAGACTGGGGACCTGCACGTCAACGGGGAGGGGTTAAGGGGGTTTAAAAAAAGAAATGAAGATCACCTTGTTTTTAAAAGAAATGAGGGGCTATTTCTTTAAAAACAGTTGGGGTGCTACCGAAGCCAAATGCATGGGGGATTAAAAAATTCTTTTTTTAATTTGAAATGCATTTCAAATTCACTAAATCTTTTAAAAATAGATTTACAATTGGTTTTGATCAAAATTTTCACCATGACCAAAGCCTTAAGGGGTGGCATTACACTATAAGCAGATTTGATTTTGTTTTTCATTAAAAAACATTTTTTTTTTTTTTCTTTTTAGGGGATGTGCTGGACACCTGTACAAATTTTGATACAGGGGGGGGCTAACCCCAAACCACAATCATTTGGGTTTCGACACTCGCATCGTTCTTCCATTAAAATTTTGAACACTTGAAGGAACCAAAGACCCCCATTTTCCTTGGTGTCCTTTTTTTGTGGGCATTCCAGCACTGGGTTTGGGGGTTTCATCAACAAAGCAATGTGAATTGTCCAAGATAGGACAATTTTTTGTGATTATCTGTTTAGAATATTTCAAAACCTCTTTCTTGCTTCACTTTGGATATTTTTGAAAACGGATTCCCTTTTTATACTTTTATACCTGGTAGACCATGCTTTTGTATAGAGGCCACAGGAAAAGGAATGGGGGCTGAAACTGGCGAGGGGCAGACTGGGAAACAGCCAGATGGGGAAAATCCCTTTAAAGGTCTTATGCCTTTTTTGAGACCAGCTCGTAGCTTTCTATGAGCTGGCCTAAGTGAATGGGGAGATGGCTGTGCACAGCTCTCACCCTTTCATGTCTGACAGTTCCTAATATAGGCAAACACACTTGCTTGGCTATATTCCGAACGGTCATAGAACAGGGAGAGCTGTGCACGTGCAGCCATCACCCTGTTCTCTGAGGCTGGTTCGTAGGAGATTTTCATTTGTAAGGGCTTAAAGGGGTGTTGCCACAGACATTGGGACTACCTATGCGCCCCATATGGGTACCTCTAGAAATTTGGGTGCTGGCTCCACACGTAGGAGCAGGGGAAACCGTCTGAAATTTTTTAAGTTTGGCCCCATGATTTTATTTGCTCCCCGACCGGAGCCCCTCAAAAACTATTTAACCCCTTGTTGCTGCGGTAATTTTAAGGGACCCGGCAGCTGGGGGGAAAAAGAAAAGAGGCAGCTCCCTATGTCTTCATCGGCACCCCCGCGAATGCGATCGCGACATGCGATGCTCTCCTTAGCAACCCGGGAAAACTTTTTTTGGGTCCCGGGTTGCCGGGGACTTTAAATACGCCGGTTTAATACCCTGAGGGCTTGGCCGGTTTATTGATTGACACGGGATGAAAATTAAAAAACGTGTTCTAAAGTAACTAATTCAAGAACCCTACAACACATTCCCAAATGCTTGATGCACTGCATGAAACAACACAAGAGATGTGTTTTTATGGGTTTCCCCAAATATACAAGAAGATAATCCTGTTGCCGCTTGGGTTCATTTCCTCCATTCTTAGCCCAGGTGCAAGGGGCCCACTGGTAAACCTTTCCCTTTTTCTGTGTATAACCACAACGGATGGGTGTCCTTTTATTTACATTCTTGTCCCTTCACTCATTTTTTGTTATCCAACTCCAGAATTTAATTTTTTTTGAAATTTTCCTGATATTGTTATGCAAATTTTTTCATTTTTTTCTTCCCCCAGCTTTACACCAGGGGCCGGGGCGCAATTTTAAAAGTCCCAAAAATTTTAAAAAGCCCCCCTGCTATTTAAGGGGCAAGCTTTTGTGACATGACCACCACCACAAATGTCCCTTTTTTAAGGAGGGGAAAGGGAAAACTTGCCGCCCAATCCTCATACTTGGGCCCAAACCCAAAAAAGGGGTGTGTGATTGAATTGGGGGGAATGCAAAGTCCCAAATGCTCCTTTTTATTTTGCCAGGTTATCAAAAGTCTGTAACTTCTTGAATTTTCAAAGTTTGGCACATTTGGGGGGTGGGGCAAACCCTTTGGGAAAAAGATTTATACTGTTGGATAGGTGTAGTGCCAAGAGATTAGGTGACCATCCGGAATCCAAATTGACAGTATCTCTTTAACAATATTCGATAGTGATAGCTAGTCTTTAAGCAGTAAATTTCCTAACACCGGGTAACGTTAGTGAGAAACGGTGCATATTGACACAGAGGTCTGTTATCAGGCTTTCTCACATGACTTTGTTGTGGGAACGCTGTACCAAGTAGCCATATAGCTCTGTACTGGTGCAAACACCTCATGTTTATAATACTACCCAGCAATGTTTAGGGAGAAAGGATGGGAATGCAGGTGTTCATAGCTTATTACCAGGGGTGTTTAACATCTGGTGATGGATTTTTTCCAGTGCTAGGTTAACCTCTGAAGAACTGGCCACTTGGAGGAGCGGGGGCTTTATACCGGAAAAAATACTGACCTGTCAGTTGGCGTAACACTTGGTTACGCAGGCATTTGTTTCAAGTGAGATATAAGCTGAGAAAGTTGGCTGCGAAGTTAGAAGTATCTGGACCTGTGGGCTGTAGAGGGACGCCTCACCACCACAGGGATGGTCCCAGGGGTCTCTCTATCGTTGCTGTCCAGCTGAGGTTATGGATAGATGAAGTGTCATTCCTGGTGACGCGTTGGCGGGTGTAAGGAGGACACCCGCGCACGTTGGTGATCTCTGGAGGTGTATATGATTCCTGATAAAGCTTTGACCTGTATACAGGGGTCATGTTAGTATTTGTAATCATGTTATGCGTGCTTTGCCTTTGTAACATATTATGCAAAAGTATACACAATATCACACTATCTTACTTTACTCTTATGTCATCACTGAATTCTTCATATAATAAAGTTAATAAAGCATTTGAGGTTGCCTTCTTTAAAGCCGTATCCATTGTTGGCAAAACAATGGTGGGAATTTCTGAATGTGATATTTTAAGAAAATAAAAAATTGATAATATTCCCCATGTCGAGCAGATTCATGTCTACTAGCACCTCCTCTGATGCCCTGGGATGGTCAGAGAGAACACCTGTGTGTGGGTATTTGTTCTATGTGCGATTCCATGTTCTCATACTCTGTACTCGGCGACTGTGATGGGGGAAGGGGTTGTTGGTGACTTTTTCAGGGAAAAAGTGCAGTGGTCATTTATAGTTAAGTTGGTGTTAGTGGGCTTAGACTAGTTCTAGGTATGCTATAAAACCAATATCATAATTATATTTTTGTACATACAGAATTTTAAAATGCAAAGCTGATTATGTAATGCAAAAGCAAGAAATGAGGAATTGTCAGGAGGGCATAGATGTGGACAGTGTAACCAGGATTTTTTTTTCTGTAATGTTAATTTAGTATGTAATTAAATTTGGTGAATAAGGCTATTGGAATCTAGATTTGTCCCACCCCCCTCTCCCCGACCAGTCCTGGAACACTACTTGGGTATAGGTAAAACCACTGCCACAGATCTCAATGCAAATCTGCAGTGGTTCTGCAGCAAATCATGATACATGCAGATTTTTTCCCCGACGTTCACCCTGTGTAGTTAAGGTGTATCCACAGTGATAATTGGCAGCATTTCTACAGCATAATAAATATGGTGCAGATTTAAAATTCTGCTTGTTTCTTTCCACTTTGTGTGGATGACATTTTACAAAACCCCTGTCGACGTGTATTGTACTGTAGTTTGCAGAATCTTCACAGCACATCCGCCACATTGAATCACGGCAATGAAAGATCAGCAATGTGTTCACAATGTTACCAAACTATTTATGTAGATTTTCCTTGTATTTAAAATGATGTTCAAATGTGAACTGACACTTTAGGGTCACATTCTCACATGTAGATTTTCCTGAAATTCTTTCATTGGATAAATGTTACATTTTAGTAATGAGATTTTTTTGGGGAAAAAAAAATTAATTGCACATTAAAGTTTAGGGTTGTTTTTTTTTTTTTTGTTTTTTTTGTGTCTCATTGCGGACACAGCTTCAATGGGTATGGACTGTGATATTGGGTTGGAAAAAGTGTTGGGCAGGTTCCTCCTGGGCAGGTTTTAGCCTTTCTCCTTTACTAATTGCTAGTTTTAGTCACAACCTGCTTAACGGGTCTGTTGTGTTTTTTTTTTTTGTTTGTTTGTTTTGTATGTTTCATTTTATTATTCATTTTATTACAATTGATGATTGAGGTATCAATACCATTTATATTATTCTGGGGGAGAATGGTAAGTTTCCATTCTTCCATTCAAGTGTTTTTCTTTTCATTATTGTTTCTAACGTGCCTTGCATGTACATTCATTTTTAGGATATGCTACAGCATGGGTTTAGCTCAGGACTTCTGTCTTTGTGTTTTAATGATTTGTGTTTTGCAGTAAGTCAACAATTCTTCCACTGGTTTACTTGTGTGTCTTGGGTCATTGTCTTGTTGCTTCACCCAATGTCTGTTTTAGCTTGAATTCTTGGTCTGCTACCAAGCAGGCCAAGGCTGTCGGACCCCAAATGGACCCAAACACGCAGCTAACAAATAGCAATGGGATTTTACATTGCTTTTAATTTGAAACGCGTATCGACGTTCACACGAGTGATCACCGATGCGTGTCTCATTGCGTCTTTTGGATCCGTCCCAATTGATCCATGTCGATTCTTGGTCCGAAAGACGCAGCAGGGGCCCTATTATAAACTATAGGGTGCGATTCTGCTGCACCCAACACGCATCGAAACACGCAGCAGCGTGTTGGATCCGTTTAGGATCCGATCAACACTACGTTTGTTGGATGCGATTTTCGGATCCAACACGGACCCGAAATCGTATCCAAAAACGGCGTGAGAACATACCCTTACATTCTCCTTAAAGGGGTTTTTATCATTTCATTAAATGGTCTTCAGAATAAGGGGATAGTGAAAACAAGCAACTTTGCAAATGGATGTCATTAGCAAAGCTGTCTTGTATTCACAGTATTCCTTATCTTGTGTTTTTGTTTACACTGATATCCAGTCCTGGACAAATCCCTCCGGATCCTCCCTCCTTGCATTTCACTAGCTGAGAGCTCATTTACATTCTTTACAGCCCCCGGTCGAATTCACGGAGCTGTCTCTCTCACTCAGAGTAAGGTACAGTCACATTTTCACTTTATACAGGCAGAAGAAACAGAATTACACTGAAGGGCTTACACAATCAGGAAATAGCACAATTTGTGTCGATCCCTGCCTGACTCAGAGTTAGGGGCCGTAGCATTTTCTCTCTCCACACCCAGCAGAAACAGACTGCAACAGATTCTACAATGAGAAAACATAACCGTTTTGTCCCGGTGCTTAACTCTCCTGCATAGAAGCGAGATCTGTGCCGTTCATAGAGCATATCCAGCTGTGAGAGGAGAAGAGTACTCAGTTTAGATTAAATGCAGCCTGTGGTATGTATACAGCTCTTACAAAATAAGACTGCAGGGAGAGACACAGTGACATGTGGACTCAGAGAGGAGGGGGGAGGGGAGTCTCAGGAGCCAACATGCACAGTGAAGGGGGGGGGATGATGTCATCCAGCTGGGAGGGGAAGAAACACCCCTGCATTTCCAGAGTTGAGAAGCTGAGAGCAGTGTGAATCAGCCGAAGTAAAGAAGCGATACATCCCCTTTAAAATGTTTAATAAACCATTTTTCCAGGCCATGACGCAGCAATAATTTTCCAGAGGAGCTGGTTATTAAGTGGCCAGTCTCTTCGTCTATGAACCCATCAGTGTCTCTACTTTCCAAGAATACCATTGTTGTTGAAGTCCACAATTCTTTAGTATGGATAACTTGCCTGGAAGTCCATAACCAACATAAGACCTCAATTCTCAAACTTAAAGTGGCAGGTTACCCTAGGCTATAGGCAAGGGTTATCCATTTCATCTTAAGCTAGACATGGTCTTTGGTTAAGAAAAAAAATCGTCGGGGTTTATGAGGTACAAAGCTAAATAATGTGGAATTCCATGTGAGGAAATGTATTGTTTGGGTCTAAAATTTGACCTCTTGAAAACCCACTTTTGAAAAAGGGGTTTTTTCCAAAATTTTTGTCCCAAAAAAGAAAACTTGTTTCTCACAGTGATCCAAAAGACGGGGAAAATAAAGGTTTCTGGAAAATAAGATTGGGCCCTGACAAAAATCTGGACCACAATGATGTCAAGCAGTAGTTAAGAAGCAGATTTTTGTTTTCTAGCTTGGGGAAAACATTTCTGGTACTAATTGGGTTCAATGCACCATAAAAAAGGTATAATGTTAGGTATCTCCTCTCCTTTCCCTAGTTACGTTAATGTTACAAGGATTCAGTGTTTTGTAGAAGAACAGTATGCCCTTGAACTAAAATGATAAAGTGGTGCTACTTAGAGGGTTTTACTCAGAAAAAAGCTGAAGAGGCCAAATCGGACTACTTGAAAAATAATCTCAAGCCTTAAACAAATTGCTTGTCTATCAAAAATTCAAAATAGAGACCATAAAATCCACCAAAATAAAGTGGACGATCATGTTCCTATCAATCCAAAAATTTCTGTAAGTAACCGTTTTATATCAGTCCTGTTCAATTTTGTGCGATACCCGTTTTCATACAGATTGCTACAGAAATGGTAACCAATTTAAGGGAAAAACAGAATCCTTTCTTTTTTTCTTCCTTACCTTAAAGGAGTTGTCTCCCCACAGGGTTTCAAAGAATGCATGAAAAAATTCTTGTCACTTCCTGGTTCGCTAATGCTAAGCTCCAGTTGTACAGTAATTGTGTTTCAGATGCTAATTAATTAGATTAGCTTTAAAAACTACTGGAAGGATTTCTTCTTGATCCCAAAAACAAAAGCCCTAATACAGAGCTGTTTACTTGAGATAAATAAAAGCTTTTTACTGTTGGCAAGCACAGGACATGACTGCACTGCTGCCCCTTGTGATACTCACTCTCTGTTATCTCATTGAAAAAACAGCCCTGGGAGATTTGTTTCAGGTCGTTACTGGGGGAACTAAAATGCCAAGGAAGGTAATAAATTCCTTGTTCTTTTGGGGAAAAACAAGGAACAATGAATTATTTGGAAAAATGTCTTTTTTTGTGTTCCCTACAATTTGAAAGCTATTCTTTGTAGCGAGACAACCCCTTTAAATGTTTTCTGTTAGTTGGAGATTCTCAAAGGATAGAACAGTTTGAGATTTCCAACCAGGGTGGATAAAAATCAATGTTTTTTTTAAAAAAAAATAAAAAAATGGGATTTTTTTCAAAAAACTGTTTTTTTGAGGAAAAAAAATTTTTACCACCCAAAAGGTCTTCCACAGGGTAAGCTAGTTGTTTAAAAACCGTAGAAAAAAGGGTTGATATGTTAACATTCCAATCCCATGCCTTCCAGAGGTTTCTGTAGGATTTGGGCAGTTTCTCCCCATTATCACAACGCTCGCTTTACTTACCGTTCTCAAAATAAATTTTGACTCCGCAAGGTCCCCTCTCTTACAGCAAAAATGTTACAACTGAACAGAGTTAAAAAAAAAAGACCTTAACCCTTTTGTTTACAAACCATGAATACAGAATAAACCCCCTTCGTGCCTAGTTCAAAAAATTTAAAAATATTTTTCTGGATTTTTTGGGGAGGGGAATAACTGCACAACCAAAAGAATTAAATCTAATGTGAGGGGGGGGGGGGGAAGCAAACAAGAAAATGAAGTGAAACTTTGAGCACATACTGAAAGCTAGCCCCAGACAGACAATCTAGACTGTTTGTGTGTACTCTGAGGTTTATTACTTCTTTCCTTAAAATGGCAGCGGGCCGAAAAAGACCCATTTGGGGAATATTTTAATGAAGCCCCTTTTCGCCTATCGGTAGGCAGGCATTGTCAAAATGCAAACGATGCAACAAAGAATGCAAGGCCGGGGGCGCAAATGAGGAAACATCTAGAAGTGCGGTGTGAAGACCAAAAAAAACTTCAAACAGCAGGACTTCGGTTGGAAACATTTTTTTGAATCCTATTTTAAAGACTGAACTGTCATGTGTGGAAAAATTTATTTTCTTTTTAAAACTGCTGACTGTCTTTTGGGTCAGTTATGATGAAAAAAAAACAAATTTTCCTTTTGGGGCGGGGGCAGTGAGTGTTGTGTACAATAACAGAAATTTATAAACAATAAAAAAAACGCATTACTTTTTTTTTTTTGGGGAATCCATGGATTCTGAAAACTATCCACCTCCAAGATCCCCTCACCGTTCTACAGTTTCAGGTTACCCATCCGGGATGTGTTTATTAGCAGCAGCATACATCAGACACCCACAGCCAATATCCCATCACCCAAAAGGAAGAAAAAACCTTTTTCCTCCTGGAACCCCCATAGATAGGTTGTGATAAGAACGCAATTTGAAAAAGAATTGATTTATGAAAAAATTGCCCGTTTATTTTTGCAAAACCTTCTTTCCGTTTGACTGAGAAACCCCCATTTCATTAATAGGTTTATCACTGAGACCCGGTTACATCCACCAGCAGAGCGGGTGTTGCAGGGAAATGTGGACAAGTGATACAGAGAAATGGAGCAATGTGCAACAGCTTGGAGGGTAAAATTGTTAACCTAATATTGATGGGTGGGGTAAGTCCACATGATCCCATTGTATTTGTAAAACAAAGAAGAAGGTAAGTCTTCCCTTTCACAAAAAAATTACTCAGAAATGCACCAAAAGCAAAATATTCAAGAATGGGGTAAAACTATAACGACATTGAACCCCAAAATTCAAATGTCTATATGCATTTGGTCCCTGACAATGCTGCAAACGTATCCAAAATGAGAAGAGATTTTGAAAAGAAGGAGGAAACAAATGTAATTTAAATATGGGTTAGGGCCATTTGCTGCCCTCTTGCCAAAGCTTAATGTTCCGAAAAAAAGGCTAATGTTTTTGAATTGCAAATACTTCCGTAATAATCATTTTGCTGCAGCAGCTTGAAAGGATGGGTGGAACCAAACAACGCTCCCAAAAGTGTTAGGGGAACTCTGTGGTGGGCGTTTTTTGCAGTATTCAAAAACTGGCCTATTTTTATGACACTTTGTGAAGAAAATCGAGATAAAATAGATGGCACTGTCACGGCTTTAAAACCTCAACTTGGCTTAAGAGAAATGTTGAACATATGCTGACTTCCTGAAAACCCCTCCTCAAGTTTAAACAAAATACAGAAAAAAAGGGGTTTTTTGGGAGCGTTGAAATTTGGGAAAGGGAAAGAGTGAACACTTTTTTTTAAAAAAAGAACTACACAAAGGGCAGAATTAAATTACAACAAAACAAACAATGGGGAAAGCATGACTCCACTCATTTTTTGGCAAATATTTCAATATCCAATTCGGGTCAAAAACCTAAGTGTGAGGAAGGGAGTTTGCTAGATAAGGGTATCCAGAAAACATCCATCTTTTAAAAACCAACTATAATAAACTTCAGAGCTAGGGGGGGAACCATTCAAAAATTAAAAGTTTGCTGAAGATATTTTTAAAGGGAAGGCACACCAGTAAACTGGGGGAAGTACTTAAGCGTTGGGTTTTGAGACGTTCAAGTAATGATTTTTACTTTTAAAAAAGCATCTTTTTCTGCAGGCGTTAAAGAATATTCCTTTATTTGGACTCATTCATTCTAAAATTTTAGAAATCGGTTGGGACCCAATAAGCAGGAAAACTGTTTTCTTTTCCAGATTATGAATAGGAAACAAAAAAAAATGATGAAATGACACAAATAGCACGAGGGCAGCAGGGGCAGAGTTTTAATTTTTTAGTTCACGGGGGTGACACTAAGTTTCTTAAAATTATATATATTTTTTTTTGCCAATTTGTTAACAAACATGGGTGTTTGTTTAAAAAAATAACTTTCTGTAAAGTTATTTTTTCAGTTGAATAAATCTATTTTAAAATTTTTTTAAGGTCAGGATTTTTTTCTTTCCAATACGCAAACTGGTGTCCAAATTTTGAAAGTTCCCATTAAACGGGGGGAAAAAAAGTAAAATAAAAAGTGATTCTAAAAATCTTCATCTACTTTCATGTTAAAAACAAACTAGTTTAGGGAAAACTTTGATTTAAATCACTGATTTTAAATCAAGCCTTACTTGACTGTGATTTTAAAAGTGATTTAAATCAAATCCCCCTGTTTCCAACACATAAAAATCTTAGAAGAATTAAGTTGGACCGTAAAATTGGAAAAATCCGGTCTCTTCCTGAATATTATACTGCCATCCAGAGACCTATCTTACCTCCTGTAAAAAAAAAATAAAAAATAATCTTTAAAACCGGGCACTGAGTTTTTTGGTTTTAAATTTAGTCATTTAAAGGTTCACTCAAATTTTCTTCCACTGCTACGGTACTACCGCAAATCCCTTTCCAAACCCTGCCTCTCTTAAGTCTGACGTGCCTCTTTAGTAGGCGGGGAAACTGCATGGGGAAGTCATTGCAGGGAATAATCATTTTTTCTATTCCAATCAGAATAATCCAAGTTTGTTAACTTAAAGCCTTTATTCCCTTTTTTCTTACAACACAAAAATAATCGTCAGGTTTGGGTTTTTATTCCTCCATACCATTTTGGGGCGTCTTTACGGGATGGTTTGTTTTTTTTTGGGGTTTTTTCTGATGGTTCGCTGATTCAAACTGACAAGCAACCATCTGCATTGATTTTAATAGAAAATCCGTTCAGCAGTCCACACTGAACAGATTTTTGCCGGGCGGTTTTTTAACCCCCACATTTCCAAAAACCTTAGAACATGTTCATTCTTCTGCACAGAAATTTAACATAGAAGTCAATGGGAACCGGCAGAAAGTGAGTGAACGGTTTTATGTGCTGCACAACTGCACAAAATCGGCGGCAAAATCCATTCAAAAAACGAAAACTGCTGAAAAATTGGCCAATTTTTGTGTCAAGACTTACCGGGCTCCAAGCTGCCCCTTAAAAAAAATTAACCCCATTTTAACCCCGATGCACTTATCGGGTACTTGTTTTTTTTCAACAATGTACTCCCCATAGAGGTAGCAAAATTTTAAACCCGTGATTGTTTATGCACCCCCTTTTTTGGAATACATCTTTTTTTTTAAAAGTTTTTATTTTTTTTTAAGGATTAAAAATTTTGGGGGGTTAAAAAAAAACCCAAAGATTGGGTTTGGGGAAAAATTTTTTTACTGTACCAACTTCTTTCCCCCTGAAAATTTAACATTTTTTTCATTCTGGCTTCAAAGTGCTCTTATAGCATTTTTGGGCCCTTTCAGTTTGAAATACAAAATAATTTTTATGGGTTTTCTTTACCGGGGCAGGGGACCAAAACATTGCTTTTTGTTTCACACAAAAGGGCTTTTTGGGGGGAATTATTTTTTTCAGGGTTTTCCCCTTTTATCTAAAAAACTTAAAACCAATAGGGCAAAAGTAATTGGATTTTTTTTAGTTTGGCACTCTCAAAATTCCATTAATCCCCTTCCAAAAAAATTTGGGGACCTTTTTTTTAATTTTTTTTATTTATTTTTTTTTTTTTAGAAACCTGTTAAAGGTTTACCTGCAATTTAATAGCTTGTGACTCAGGGGTGTCAAAACGGGGCGGAAAATCCAGCTTTTTGGGGAAACTCCCCAACTTCAACCCTGCATTTTATAATCAAATAACAGGGGGCATGTTTGGGAAATTTGTATTTTCCCCAAACCCTTTTGGGGGGGCTGCAGTTTGACACCCCGGGTATTTTTGGGTTTTCCCCTTAAAAGGGAGCAGCCGTGACTTGCCCCCAAAAACTCCGGTTCAAAGCCCTTCCGGGCTGTGCAACCCCATTGAAAAGGGATGGGGAAACTTCGGCCCCTTAAAAAGAAATTTGGGGCCGGGGTCCCAGCGGGGACCCCACCAGCGATCAGCTTGTGCGGGAAGTTCCACGCTGAAAACTTTTGAAAATCGTTTCACTTCAGATCCTCTTTTTTGGTAGGTAGCCTTTTTGGGGCCCCTTTTTTATTTTTGTCAGGTTTTCTAGATGGGTTTCCCATGAAATTTAAAATTTTCATCTTGTTTGGATAAGGGTGGTTTCTCCCTTTCCATTTAAATTTGGATATAGGCCTCTTCTGTGGTGTTCCACATGGCAAGCTTTTATTGCTCTTTTTTCCTTTTCCACTTTTTATTGGATTGCTTTTGGATATTTAAGGTTCTGTGTCCCTAATGACATTCACAAAGAAAAAAGATTTTTTTTTAAAAATATATAAATATATATATTTAGATATATATTTATATAATAGAAAATATATATATATATTTTTTTTTTTTTTTTGGGTTGCTTTTCCTGGGTTTGGATAGGTTCTTATTTTTTTTTTTCCCCCACTACCCCCAATGCCAAATTGATGCTTTTTTTTAAACCCCCGGGCCTATGACAAGATTTTTCCCCCTTAAATTTTTTTTGGGAAGCATTGTAAAAAAATTGTTTTTAAAAAAAAGCAAACACAGCAAAAACATTGCATTAATGTGTATACGTAGGAAAATCCCTTTTTAATATGGTTATTCCTTCATGTAAATTAGGTTTCCTTGGGGTTTTTTTGGGGTTTTTTGTGGGTTTTTTCCCCCCACATTTTTAAAAGGGCCCACAGCCTGCAGATTACAAATATGCATGTTATGTTTGTCCCCTCTTTCCTTTTCTTGGTTTTCTATCCTTTCCCTTTTTTCCCCTTCCCCAGGACATAAATTTTTTGGGGGTTTACAGTCTAACATAAAAGAGGAATACTTTTATAATTTCCCAAATGTAGTTTAACTTTTTTGGTAGAATTGAAATTTTTTTTTTGTGCAATGATTTGTGTTTTTTTTTTTTTTATACAAATATACTAATTTATCCTTGCTACAGCATTGTGTGTGAATTTGGTGACATCTTGTGGGCATGTTTTTATGTGTAGGTTGCACAAAGCTGTTTTACCTCTTAATTAGATTGTGCTGTTGTATACTCTGTTAAAGGGTTTTTTCTTTGGGAAAAATATTTTATTTAAAATGGGAAGGGGGTGACAAGTTTTTCATCGTGCTACAAAGTAAACAATGTGTTATCTTTGTTTTATTTTTTCACCGATTGCGAAAATGGGTGCCTTAAGTCTCCTAATCTTCCTCAATTTGCTTGCGTGTCATGGAAGACTTTAAACAGAGCAGTGGTCAACCATGCACTCTACTGCACCATTCAGAGCAGAGTGTTTTAAAAATTTTGGCCCTTTCCTTTTTTTTTGGGAAAAGGTTGTGCAGAAAACCCGCACCCGGGGCCCTTTAAAAGGCCCGGGGTTTTCCCACCCGGCTTATTAAAAGCCGTAAATTTGGCGGGCCGGATTTCGCCCCCCTTTTTAGGGCTTGAAAAAGGGGGCGGGGGGGGGACTGCCGCCGGCCCCCAAGAAAAATGCATTATTTAACGGCACGTCCCTTTGGGAAAATTTAATTTGTGCATGTCACTTTCTCCCCCCGGGGGTTTCGCCGGGGTGGGGAGGACAAAGGAAAATTCCATAGTTCTCTATGAGCGCAAATCCGGCGCCAGAAACGGCCCATCCGGGGCCAAATAACCCGTGGGGAAACAGGGCCCCAAATTGTGCAGCTGTTGCAGTGGAAAGTAAACTATAAGCAATAGTTTGGTTCTGTGCTGAAAAGACTGGACAGTTATTGCCGTCCCTGGCCCCCTCAATCGCTTCTTCCCTTCCTTGGGCGGGGGTTTAACGTAAACCCCCAAGGTTGGAAAAGCAAGAGCTGTTTGGATCAAAATGGGACCCAAAAACAGCCTGCTGGGGGAATTCATGGGGTGTTTTTTCCCGGGTTCATTGGGCTAATTTATCTCCCCCGTTGCGGGGGAAAATTTCAAAAAAAAATTTGGGGTCTTTTTCTGACCCCTAGGGGGGGAAAACAGAAAGTGAAAATTTAATACAAAAACACAAAAAATTTGGTTTTTAAAAATTTAATCCAAAAGCCCACGGGACAATTTTAACCTCGACAAACATAAAAATGTATTTGCCCTATACTTTAAACTTTCCCTTTAAGGGAAAAAAGTGCCAAAATTTAAAAATTATTTTAACTTTTTAAAAAAAAATGAGGTTTTTTTTTTTTTTTTTTTTAACTATTTTTTCCTTCCAAAAAACAAAAACCCTAATGTAAATATATCAATAAAAATAAAGTCTAACGTCCTGGAAAAAAACGAAAAAAAACTAGTAGAGTAACCATGTGCGAGAGAGTGTACTAGCATATAAATCCACATTTTCTACAGAAAAGAAAGATTGTTCTGTCAGGAACTGGTTGAACAGTGTTTTTCACATTTTGTCTTTATTGAAAAATAAAAAACCTAAATTGCTTAGAAAAAAAATTAGTTGGCTTTCCCATCTAAAAAAAAAATTTTACATTTTTTTTTTTTTTTTCCTAGACAAAATCACATCCCTTTGGGGACTTGGGAAGGACCCTTCTTCTTTGCTAAGGCCAAGGCCCCTGAATTTTGGGGTTGCCCCAACTCGTCACTGAACGTTCAAGAGAGAGATGGAAGAAGAATCTGAAACCTGGCTCAAACCCAGTGGCGTGTCAATTGTGAGCTCAACATGTTTTTAGTATCTAACATAATTTCCACCCTGGTTTATGGTTTCCCAGAAAACTGCAACGACAAAAGACGTGTCATTTTATTAGTCAGCCTGCTGGAAACCAAGAATCCCCTGCTTTAAAACCCCCAAAAAAAATGCGGGGCAAAAAAAATCCCAAAGTTCCTAATGGAAATGGGCAAGTTTTCAGAAGGCTTTAGCCTTTTCTAAAGGGTTCTTGGAGGCAGGGGGGCAGGGGTTTTTTTGGTTAAATTTTTTTCCCTAATAGTTAAACCCAATTTTTTAATTTAATTCTGCAAGGGGTTTCCCATTTTAAACACCCTTTTTCCCAGGGAAAAGGGAAGGCTGTTGCCTAGGGATTTTTCTTCTTACTAAAAGGCTAAAAATAGATTGTCTGTTTATGATTTTGATTCCTGCAAATATACTACTTAGTGAAAGTTTTTTTAATGTTTCAACATTTAGCATTAATGTACGAGAAAATTTAAATGGGGATTTGGGGAGTTAAATGATTTGTTTTGTGTGCATGAATTTTGTCCAGGCAGAGTTAAAAATGCAGTTGCTAGGGTATAATTTTTCAGCCCGGAATCATGGCTCACGTCTACAGTGTCCCTTGATGTTAATGTGTAGCGTTTCTTAACCCTTGCCTGCTGCAGCCTAATTTTTTTCGGCACGTTTATTTTTACCCCATGGTCCTTTCAAGAGCCATATCTTTTTTTTTTTTTTTTGTGTTGTTCTTTTTTTTTAACTTTAACAATTACCATTGGCTTGTTTTTGAGGGACAGGGTGTACTATTTAATGGTCTCCATTGACCTATTCTATAATGTACTGGGAAACCCCCGTAAAATTCTATATGGGTGGAATGGGGAAAAACATAAAAGTTAACTGTTCAGTTTGAATCACATGTATATTTAGGGCTGCATAAGGGTTGTTGACAGGTTCCCTTTACCAACATTTGACGTAAACGTACGTCCTCATGCCAGTAAGGAGCTATAGAGCCGGCTCACTCGCTGAATCTGCTTTATAGGCAGTTTTGTTTTCAGCTGTAATTGCAGGTGAAAGGGGAATGTGACCTAACACCTCTGTGACTGAGGTATCTTGTGGTTATCCTATTCACACGGGTCGGCTCTTTCAGTTCAACCCGATTTGCGCTGATAACGAGCAGACAACTGAGAATCTTTCTGTACAGAACAGGAAGTGTCAGACTACTATTAGGCTTAGTGGCCAAAGTGAAAACGGTAGGACTTAAGAATTATTAAAAAAAAAATATTGAAAGTGATATGGAAAATTAAAAAAAAATAACCAAAATTCTTAATGTGTGAACCTAAAAATGTGATTAAACAAGAATTCATGCTTTGATTATAACATATTCCCTTTAAAAAACCCTCCTCTCCTTGCTATTTTACACATAACTGTGTAAAAATCTGATCTATTGAAATAAAACATAATTTATCCCATACACTAAGCACCATAGAAGAAAAAAATTCCAAAAATCAAATTTTTTTTTTTATCATTTCGAATCTCCAAAAAATTGGAATAAAAAGTAATTAAAAATTTCAAAAAATTAGCTCTCTTTGGACCGTAGATGGAAAAAAACCTAAAACTAATTGGTTGCAGAACATGGTGCTGCAGCGCAAAAGTTGAGAGAGCGTGAATGTTTGTTTTTAAAAGTACTAAAATGTATATTTAGTATCACTGGAATCATACCGCTCTGCAGAAGTCAAATAACACAACATTTATACGGAAGAGATAACTGGGCAAGTTTAGTGGGGGTTTTTTCAACAGTTCATTCCACAGTACAAGTTGTTTGGGGGGGGATTTTCCAGTACATTATTTGGTATGATCAGAGGCACCATTAAAATGTGCATCTTGTCCTGCAAAAAAACAAACGCCCTCATATGTCAATGTAGATGGAAAAAGTTATAGCTGTTGGAAGGTGGGGTTGGAAAAAAAAAGCTAAAAAATTATGACCATGCAGTGGGAAGTGGTCATTTTGGCTGCTTTTTCTTTAGGTAGTATCAGATTATCTTAAATAAAATTGTAGTCTTTTACTAGAATTTCAACTTTGTAGTTTAAATTTTACTTTCTTTACTATAATTACCCTGACTGACTTGGATTATTTCTTTATTGATAGAGGTTTGGGAACGGTCGGTGCTGTTGCTATTGACAGTCAAGGGAACGTGGCCTGTGCAACATCTACTGGTGGAATGACAAATAAAATGGTTGGACGTGTTGGCGATACAGCCTGTATAGGTAAGAACATACTAAGTAAGGCTTTATTCAAGCGTACTTACTTCCACTCTCTTGAAATCTAAGATTGAAGATGGTAGAATACATTATTTAACTCCTTCACATTGTTAGCATGACATTTGTTTTTTCCTCCTGAGAACCATAACATTATTATTTTTCATTCACGTAGTCATATGAAGGCTTGTTTTTTGTGGGACAACTTCTACTATTACAAAGTGTATTAAGGAGATATAGGATGCAGGGAAGCCCTATTGAATGAGGCTAATCTACATCCTAACGCACCAAAATTCTTATCAAGAACAAAATAAAATACATAGCAAGAACTTGAACTTTTCCCCTTTCAATGTATTGCACAAGTATTTTCAGCTAGGTACACTGTCCCGAAGACGCAATTAAAGTATGTCTCAAGCAGATGCCCACTTATGACGTTTATATTCTCTAAATATGGATTTATAAGAATTACCTCAGTCAAAAATGCAAAAATCCACATTTCCCAATTTTTCATACCGCGCGACTTTGTGGATATGTATATATTTCTACTCCTTCCCAGCCAGAAGTAACTTTTAGCAAATAACGGCTAACCCACATCAGTGCGCAATTTCCTCCATCACAAAGGTAGTGCCAGTTCCATTACATGACGAATATCATCATTGGGTTTCCATTGTGGTGTTCATGATTCTAACGGAACGATCTTTATTTTTTTTTCTGCCATTTTGGACAGAATTATGTGATGAATGCTCTGAACAGAACCTTCAACACAGAGGTGAACCTAGCCTAATATTGTGATTTCTTCCTGTGCTAAATAATATGCTAATGATCCAGGCACAATGTGGTTTGATTAGTTTAGTGATTGCTATCTACATAGTGCAAAATGCTAGTGATGCAATCATAGTATATGCAGTTTTACTCCCTCCATCTGGTAAAAACTCACCCTTGGTGTTATGATGATTTAGTCCTTAAAGGGTTATTCCTACCACATTGATTAGCTTTAAACATGTAGGCATAAAGACTATAAGGATTATTACATTGCTGTTCAGATTTTGCTTCATTTCAGAGTTAGAGCTTGTTTACAGAAGGTTTCCTAGATAATTGACCACCTCTCTCTGCTTTAGCAGGTTTGACCAGCTGGTGATGTCACACTCTGCTGTCTTATCAGCAGCACATGAGCTTTTTTATCTTCCTTACTGACAAACATTAACCCTTTAGAACTCTGTAGCCTTGTGCACTACTATTAAAACCCCTTACATCACCAATGCCCCTCTAACAAACTCAGTCAGGAGTAGCAGAGCTGAAATGTGAGGGGGTCAGAGAGGATAAATGGATATAGATATAAGACAGACAGGTAAATCAAAGAGAGATTTTGAGCCCCATTTTCCTATTTTGTAACTTTTGGCCCGGAAAGTTCACAACAAACACAGTTCTCCTGCACTGTGTAAGGAGGGGGAGGGGCACATGACACATAGGTTTGTTCTTTAGTTGAATTTGTATGTAAGTTGGAACAGGTAGCTTTTTTAAATGTAATTCAAGCCCCCCAATTTTTTTTCAAGTTTTGGATAGTGATTTAAACACTTATTCCACATCTGTGTTGCTGGCTGTGCCCCTGTTAGTGCATGTGTTTAACATGTGATGTGACCTGCTGCACTATGGAACAGCAGACTCGGGTCTGTGGGCGTAAAAAGTCGCATTTATATAAACTGATCACACTGGGGTAGAGATGGGCGTTTTTCCCTCAAAAATTTCGATTCGGTGATTCGCTGAATTTTCCGACAAAATTTTGTTTGGGTCCGAATTACTTCGGGACAAACGCATTAAAAAAAAAGCATTTCCAAGGGGTCCAGGCGGCAGGGTGCTGTAAAATTTGCCATGCTTAAATATGCAGAGGGGGGCTTGGGTTTTGGGCTTCAAACAATGTTGTTTTTAGTATGACAGCATATGACTCCGGCCGCCTTTTAAACGCTTACTATAAAACCCTGGCACTTAAAGGGCAAAAACCAAAAAACTCAAGGGGGAATGTTGCCTGATGAAGTCAGGGCAGCGACAACTGGAAAAAAAACCAGCTGAGGGCTCAGGTGGCAACATCAGTGGAGGTGACGGCGGCAGCCACAGCAGCATGAGGTCAGAGAGTGGCACAATGACATTCTGGAGGTGGCAAAAACAGGAGGAGGCCAAAGAGGAGCACAATGACACAGTGTGGAGGTGACGGCGACAGCCACAGCAGCATGAGGTCAGAGAGTGGCACAATGACATTCTGGAGGTGGCAAAAACAGGAGTAGGCCACAGAGTGGCACAATGACACAGTGTGTAGGTTACAGCAGCAGCCACAGCAGCAGCATGAGGTCAGACAGTGGCACAATGACATTCTGGAGGTAGCAAAAACAGGAGTAGTCCACAGAGTGGCACAATGACACAGTGTGGAGTTACGGCAGCAGCCACAGCAGCAGCATGAGGTCAGACAGTGGCACAATGACATTCTGGAGGTGGCAAAAACAGGAGTAGGCCACAGAGTGGCACAATGACAGTGTGTAGATTACGGCAGCAGCAGCATGAGGTCAGAGAGTGGCACAATGACAAGAGTGTGGAGGTGGGTGGCAATACCAGTCCCTGGTAAAGATGGTGGTGGGCAGATGGAGAAACTGGCAGCAGATTTGTGGCTTCAGGTGGGTGGCGACATCAGAATAGTGGCTGAGGCAGGTAGTTTGAACCGAGACTCATTTCTCAAAGTTTTGGAGAGGCGTCATGGCTGATGTAATATGACGCCTAAGGCATTGGTGTGTGGAAATCCTGGCCGATCCACGCCTGATTCATTTTGACAAAGGTCAGTCGTTCCACATTTCCCATGGACAAGCGGGTTCTTGGGGTAACGATGCCCCTCCTCCCCCCGCACTGAACACCCGCTCTGATGCCACACTACTGGCCGGGCAGGACAGCTTCTTCACTGCAAACTCGGCAAGTTGCCGCCACACATCCAGTTTGGCTGCCCAGTACTCCAGCGGATCTTCTAACTGGGGTGGCAGAGTGCTGTCCAAGTAGGCCACCACCTTTTGGTTCAGGGTCTGCTCCAGGTCTTGCTGCTGCTGGCAACTGCCCTCCTCACTAGGCGGGTGAAGGAAGCTGCTCATCAGTGACTCCAGACTTAGGTGGCTGCTGATGGAGCTGGTACTGCTCCTACCACCCCCCCCCCACCCAGCAGCCGCGGCAGTAGTACGTGAGCGCTTGAAGAACCCCCCGGTCAGACCTGTCAGAGGATGGACGGTGCCGCACATAGGCAGCGGCCAACTGATTACGGAGGTTTTTCCCATATAGTATTTGAGTTTGTCCCCCCTCTCAATAGCTGGGAAAAAGGCTCCCATTTTGGACCGGTAGCGAGGGTCCAAAGGGGGAGACCAAATCACCCTCTCCGGGATGGTGACTATTCGGCTGTCACTACCGGGGCAAATCAGTATGCTGCGGGCCATCGCCAATGACCCCGAGGTGCTCCCTCCCTCCACTCCCTGAACTCCATGGTGCTTGCGGGTCACTGCCTCGTTTCCTCATCTCCATTTTCCTCCCCATCTGCTCCTGCTCCCCCCTCTCGTCACCGGGTAAAAATCCACTCATTTCACCAGAAAATCTTCTGCTCCAATGTATCCTCCTCCTCCCCCCATTTCGTCCCCCCCCGACTCATGGGGGCGCGAGATTAGTCGCCACGTCCCCAGCCCCCCTGCCCAGACAATTTTTCAGCATCGTTCCGGGGACATGAGCAGGGGAATGACGTTATTCATCCCGTAGTCATGGCACTGAAAAAAAACGTGGCCTCCTCGAATGTCCTCAAAAAAACGGCGGGTGTCGCGCATGACTGCCACTGGCTGCATCAAGTTACCCAAGGGATTTCCCTTCCCCCTGGATCATTTAAAAAAACGTTTAATGGCCTTTCCTTTTTCATACAGTCGGGGCAACATGTGCAGCGGAATTCCAACGGGTGGAAACCGTACAGATGTTGGGGAGGCCGTTTTGCCGCTGCAATTGAGGAGGGTGTTCCTGGGTCTGTAGGAATGGTTTAAGTGCGCCCAATTTCCTGCCATTTTCAGAATCTTTTGAAATCGGGGAAGACTTCAGGAACTTTTCACAAACCCAAAAGAACACGGGGCCATGCAGGGGGCATGGACCATCCCTCCCGGTCAGGCGGGCACCAGTTATCCTTTAAACCGTCACCAGGTTTCCCATTTCGTTGGGTGGAAAACCACACATCATTTCTTTCTGCAGACTGGGGAGTTCCCCCCTGTGTGACTTCGTTCGCCGAGGCAAGACGGGTGTAGAACTGCGTGAAGCGTGCCCTACACATTTGTAGATGGAGCAGTACTTGTGGAGGCTGAGAGGGGTGGTTTTGGAGGGGCGGCATTGGCGCAGAAAGCCGCAGTTTGACAACGTGGAGGAGAAAGCCCCGCTCCTGTCCAATTTGTTGGGTCCCTGGGCAGAAGACTTTTTACGGCCCTACCGTAGTTACACTCCAACTCCACGTGCCTGCTTTTTTTAAGTGCGGGGACTCCCTTTTTTTGGAAAAAGAAATTAGGGCTTGGAACTCCCACTCGGCCGGCACCAAGAAATTTTTCCTGAAAAATGCAAGCCCACCATTTGGAAAGGGGAGGGCGCAGTACCAACAACTAAAAGGACCGGGTACTTCGCACCTTAGGGGTTTGGGACGCATATGTTGTCTTTTGCAATCGCCCGTGAACGATGCGGGCGCCATGAAGCAAAAGCGGGAGCACGGGACCGGGAGTGTCAAAGAGAACGCCCTTCTCAGAGGGGGTGGAGCCTTGACGGGCTGAAAAGGATCTGCCACTGGGGGCTCTTTTGCCGGGGGCAGGATGGACCCCACATTGAGCCCCCGTTTCCCCCGGGCCCAATGGATGGTGACACTGAAAGTGTTGATCGGGCCCGTGGTGCCAACATTAGCCCCTGGCCACCTTCACTTTCTGCCTACAGTTTTTACATATCCCCAAACCCTCCTCCGGGTCTTAGCAAAGAACTGCCACCTGCCGATAGCTGATTTTACCGAAACCTCCGCACTGAGTGATACTCCCACCGCTCCCTCGTGACCCCTGTCCCGCTACTTTTTTTGGACCGCGAAGCGGGTTTTTTTACCCCGTGGGCCCTTGGGCCCCGACCTCACACGCTGCTACCCGCTGTCACGGGCACACAACCACCGCTGGCTGCGCCCCTGCCGACGCGCAAGCTGCCCCTCTTTTCCTGCGAGAGAAGCCCTTGCCCCACCCGGGTCCCCGTCGGTCGGGCTACACTCATTATTTTGTTTCATCGCACTTTCGTCCTCATCAAACCCTTTGTTATGCAGAGGCTGACCCCCACAACATCCTCCCTGCCCCTCTCCACATCTTAAAATTTTCCGCCTACTGCAAGCAGGGGATATTCCCCATTTCTTTGCGCCAAGTCTGTGACTGCCCCCCTCAAATTGTTCATCCTCGTTAATAGTGGGGCCCCGAGCCCAGCCACTGTAGATCCTGGGGAGGGAACCCCATGGGCAGGGCGGGGTTAGGACAGGTGAGGGGCCCCTGGCCCGCTCCCGGCCATGCCAACTAAGGGTTTTGTCTACGTTCCCACCGACCTTGGCTGGGGGGTTTTCAGATTTATCTGGGGGGAAGTGGGGACCTATCAAAACCCAAACAAAACCCTTGGGGTTTGGCAGCACCGGTCGCTAGATAAAACCCATTTTTGGCCTCACCGAGTGACCCTGCTGCGACGTCCCCTTTTCTGTGCTGCGACCTGGGCCTGTCCCGGAATGTTTGTGCCTCGCCACCGCAGGGGAAGAGCCTGCCCCCTCTCTGTCTGACATACTGTTTGTTCTAAAATGTACAGACACTGTTTGATAAAGATATCTGTATATGATAAAACACACCCGTTTTTGGGACTCCAAATGCCCCAGTAAAAGTTTGGGTAACCCTTGGATAAAAATTTTGAGCTCCACAAGTGGCCGGGAAAAATTTACTGTATGTGCCTTTAAAAACTCTATGTATTTTAATGAATAAAAAAGCACAAACAGGTTAAATTAACCTTTTGGGATATGAATTAGCTACGGGCAAAATGTCTTTTTTTTGGGGGTGTAAAAAAACGTTTCTTTTAGTGACCACAACGCAGAAAAAAAGCTTAATTAACCCCTGGATGAAAAAAGCACAAAAAAAAATTTGTCCCAACAATTACCAGCTTTGTAGGTGTTAAAAATGGGGTTTTTACGGTACAGAACAACAGAAAAACTTGTATTAAACCTTCGGTTATGAATTGCTACAGGAAAAATTTTCTTCTTTCGAGGGAAAAAAAAACCTTTTCTTTTAGTGACCACAACACGGAACAAGCTTAATTATCCCCTGGTGAAATTGCGCAAAAGAAATAGAACCAAAAAATTTAGTGGTATTTGGATTGAAAAAAAGCTCTTTCTTTAAATGACTACAACCCGGGGAACAGGCTTAGAAACCCCTTGGATATTCATTGCTGTGGGCAATAGCCATTAAAAAAGTATATGAGCTGCACTGGACGTACTGGACTTCAGTTCCAAAACCCCAAAAATCAAATTAGAACTAGAGAAGCCCTGAGACCCGCTTGACACCCCCCCAAAAAAGCTGTATAAAAATGAGTTCTTTAGTATCCCTATCATAAGCCCATGGCAGCACCCTTCCCCACTGGTCAAGTGAGAGCGGTATGGCTCCCAGCATCGCCCCGGCTTATATATGCGATGACGTCACGAAACCCGCCGGTCTCGATTGGGTTCATCTCTGCAATGTCTGCAGGCTATCCCCTTTTTCCTCCCAGATTTTTTTCCCCCTGTAAAGCCAGTGCTCGCAGCCATTTTATCAATCAAAAGCACACTTCATTCCCGCGAATTACCCCAAACTTCGACTTCATTCAGAACCGAAGTTTTCTTCGTTAGAATCAATCAATTCTCTAACTGTGGGTCAGTATTAGGTATTTACAGTGCAGACTGAGTGTCGGTTCTGTGGGTCAGTATAATGTATGAGTTTTGTAATATTGTCACATCGGGACATTATTAATAACTGCAAAAATCAATTGTCAGCTCTTTGGCAGTTTTTTATAAAAAAAATCTGCCCACTAAGTACAATCATCTACGTTATAAATGCCCCCCAGTGCACTGAGGATCATATGGGCAGGGGTGTCAAACCCGGGGGCCCTCCAAAATTTGGAAAAACTACAACTACCATATCCCACTTTTGTAATTATTTAAATGCATGATGGGGTTTTTAGTTTCCCAAACAGCTGGAGGGCCCAGTTTTAACACCAGTGATATAGAGTAGAAAACCCAAAGTGAAAGGGTGTTTAGGACAGGTGTCAGGGCTTTTACTGCAGGCTTGGCCTTCCTCCGCCACTATTATGCCCTGTTCACACAACGGATTTGAATGAGGTTATGGCCGCGGGTTCCGACGCGGGTTTCCCTGGCCCCAAAACCCCCCAAATCGCGCCCATTTTATTAACATGGTTCCCATGGGAAACCGCTTAATATTCCCCCGCTGGGTTTGGTGCCGCGGCCTTCCGCTCGGTTTGAGAACTCTCCTGTCAAAATTTTACAGGGGTCCCCGCGTGGGGCTGCACGGTGTTGCCGTGGGTGTCGCCGCGGTGGCAGGCGGTTTTCCCCCTGCCTATAATTTTCATGGAGGCAAACATCGCCAAAGCCCCCGCCCCACTTGGCCGCGACCACGCCCGCACCCGCGCCGCAAACCCCCTCGGGAAACCGGTTTGCGGCGAGGTTAGGACAAGGTCATACGACGGCCAAATCCATCGTATGAACTTGCCCTTACAGGCAGCCCCAACAGTATCACAATAAGTCGGGTCAGGGCCAGCGGCGGAACTGTGGTCCGTAGCAGTCATGGCATCGTTGGTTCTCTTAACCCCTTACCGCCGGAGCCAGTTTTGGCCTCTCTGACAGAGCCCTATTTTTGAAATCTGTCTGGTCACTTTTTTGTGAGAAAACTTTTTACACTTTAACCTATCCATGTGTTTAAGATTGTTTTTCTCGTGAACATTGTGCTATAAGATAGTAAGAAATTTTGGGGCCAAAAAAAAGATTATTTGGAAAAAAAAAATTTATGGTGAAAATGTGAAAAAAATTTACCATTTTTAAACTCAAAAATTTCTGATGTAAGACAGATAGTTATTTCCCCTCAAAAAGTTTATAACACATCTAATTTTTCTGCTGTAGTTTTTGGGATCATTTTTTTTAAATGTCTTTTTTTTTTTTTTTTCGCATTAGGGGCTTTTTTTAT
>JAODAL010022498.1:0-64590 GCA_025379985.1 Phyllomedusa bahiana | reverse complement strand
GGGTTTCTGGGGATAAATCGGCAGCACGGGGAAACGATAGGCGAGAGGTATTTCGATATTTTAAAAAGGGTTTTCCCCCTCCCTATGAAAGTGGCAAAATTGCGGTCCCAGGTTCTAAGCGTGGGGTTTGATGGGGCCCAAGATGTAGGCTGATATGTTTTTCGGATAGATACGAAGGGGGAAGTCGGGGTAACAAAAACCCTTTAAATATTTGAGATTATAAACTTCCCATTTTATTGGTGGGGAAAGGAAACCTTAAACGGTCTGGGGGGGGGCCCTTTAAAGATTTGGGCCCTTTCTTTTATAAAATTTTGATAGGGTACCCTGAGGGTTTCCCTATGTTTTGGGGATTTCTTGTAGGGGGAGAAGATAAAGGGGTGCTTTGGATTTGAGATTGAAAAAGTAAGTGTAAGGGAAATGGGTAGTTAAAAAGGGGATTGGCGCATAGAAAATTGGGGGTGCCATATTAAAAAAAGGGGTCAAAAAGGGATCCGGGGAAAGTTAGGCCTGAAAATTTTAAACCCTTTTTTTTGGGGGTTTAAAATATATGAGGGTTTTCTAAGGGGAATGCATCCTGAACTAAAAATTGTTAAAAACTTTCCCCGCAGGGGTTTTTAGGGAAAGCAAGGTTTGTCAAACTAATCTCATCTGCTTCTATGAGGAAAGTTTTTTTTAAAATGGATCAGGGTTTTGAAGCTTTGGTTGTCATATATTTTAGTTTTTCAAAAAGCTTTTTTTTACTGTGCCCAAAAAAAAGGGTTGGGTTTAGTATAATGAGAACCCGGGGGGAATGGGGGAAAGGGTGGGCAAGTGGGTAAGAAATTGGCCCCAGTGATAAAAAAAAAAACAAAGGGTTTGGAAAATTAAGGTTATACTCAAAACTGGACCCCTTTTAAATAGTGGGGTTCCAGGGGTCAGTTTTGGGCCCCTTTCCCTTTTAAAATTATTTTCATTAATGATTTACACCCGGATTGCCCCGGTAAAAATTCGATCTTTGCAGATGATACTAAGCTCGGGTAACGGGGATAAACAAATAGAGGATAATGGTTTAATTACAAAGGGATCTGGAAATAAGTTGGAGGCCTGGGCAGAAAAAATTGGAAGATGGGGTTTTTCCCAAAAGATAAATGCAATTTTTATGCAAAAAATGGGCGAGGATTAATCCCATTACATGTTTACATGTTAAAGGGAAAAAAAACACTGGGAAAAAAGTGACATGGAAAAGGGAAATTGGGAATCCGGGGGTGGCAGTAAAATAATTGAAAGCAGCCAGTGCGGGCACCCAGCCCCAAGGGCAAAAAAGGGTTTTTGGGGGTGTTTTAAAAAGGGGGCCCATGATGGGGAAATGTTGAGAACATTTTTTTCCATTATATAATTTAAATGGTTAGGACCCCCACATGGAATATTGGGTTACATTTTTTTGGGCCCCCGTGCACAGGAAAGACATTGTAGACTTGGAATCAGCTAAAAAAGGCGGGCAAAAAAAATTAATAAAGGGGACTGGGGGGAAACTGAAATTTACCGAAAGTTAAAGCAAGATTAGAGTTTTTTTATTTTTAGAGAAAAAAAGGGGCTTCGGGGGGGACATAAAAAATTTATGTTTAAATTTTTTTAAAAGGCCCAATATAGAGATCTCTCTCAAAATGTTTTTAAAACCCAGGGATGTATCCAAAAACAAGGGCATCCTCTACGTCTTGAGGAACAAAAGTTTCTACATAAACATAGAAAGGGATTCTTTACTGTAAGAGCAGTGAAACTGTGGAACTGTCTGCCAGAGGAAATTGTCATGGTGAATTCAATAAGGGTTTGGATAAATTTCTGGAGCGTAATAATATAACAAGTTATAATGACTAGGATTCTGGAGAAGGGCCCGTTGATCAGGGATTATTCCGATTGCCTGATTGGAGTCGGGAAGGATTTTTTTTTCCCTAAACTGAGGACAATTGGCTCCTGCCTCATTGGGATTTTTTGCCTTCCTCTGGATCAACACTTTAGCACAACTGGCTGAACTGGATGGACGTCTTGTCTTTTTTCGGCTTTGCAAACGATGTAACTATGTAACTATTTCCCGGCCGTCTTTGACGATTCCTGGGAATAGTGGGGATTGGGTAATATGATATAGTAGGGGATCCAACGATAAGTTAAATAGTATCAGGGACAGGGGGCATCCCTGTTTTGTCCCTCTGTATAGATCAATGATTTGGGATGGCTGGCCATTAATGCGGAGGGAGGTTGTTGAGTTTAAGTGTAAGAGCCCCAAAAAAGTTCCCAAACACCTGACCAAATACACGCCTTATCAGAGTGGCGTCTAGGTATGGCCATGCCACTTTATCAAAAGCTTTTTCAGCATCGAGACTCAGCAACATTGACACCAGGTGATCTCGTTGCTCTGCTGCTATAATAGCCGCCGTCGCCACCCTGATATTGCGAGGGACGTGTCGAGTTGAGACCAAACCTGCCTGGGCAGGGTGCATCATCTTGGGGAAAAATTGTTGGATTCTATTTGCTAAGATTTTAGTTAGCAGTTTAGAATCTTGGTTTAACAGTGAACTCGGCCGGGAAGAAGCGACAAGTAAGGGGTCTTTACCTGGTTTCAACAAACGTAGAGTTTTAGCATCAAAGAAGGAATCAACTATTTTTGAGTTGGGGTATATGTCATTAGAAAGGTTGGTCAGGTGGGGAGTGATCTCCGGGGCAAGGAGTTTGTAAATATCTATCAGGACCTGCAGTTTTACCGTTTGTCAATGTAGTGATCACCGTGCGCACCTCCTCCTCTGTGATTTCTTTTTCAAGGATAGCCCGATGTTCCTCAGAGATACCGGGGATGGGTAACATGTCTAGAAATGCAGACATCTTTTCTTCATTATAGGGGGTTGCGCTATATAGCGTTTCAAAATAAGCGACAAATGTTTGCTCGATGGCCCCGGGATCATTGAGGATCTCGCCCGTATGTGGACACCTGATGGCTGAAGTTGGGGATCTATTTTTCCATGGCCTTGTCATGTTCGCTAGCAATTTACCTTGCTGGTTTCCCCATCTATAAAAACGGTGTTGTACGTATCTGATTTGCCAACCAGCGTAGCCCTGAAGAAAGGTGTCAAGAAGTTCCTGGGCTTCTATGAAATTTTCTTTATTTAGATCTGAGGGTGTTGTTGTATATCTATTTTGTGCTGCTCGTAGGTTATAGTGGAGTTCTTTGAATCTGTCATTTGGTGTTTTTCGCTGCCTGCTTGTATAATTAATAATGTGACCTCGCATCACCGCCTTTGCAGTCAACCCCAGCAATGAGGGGTCTCCAATATGTCTTTGGTTATCACATAGAAATTGTTGCCAGTGCACTGTTAGTTTTTGAAGTCGTCTGATTTGTGAAGGTATTTTGGGAATGACCATGTTCGGGATCTATTTAATGGTATTCCACTCCGCAATATCAGCTGGGTTAGGGCATGATCCGATACTGCAATAGGCAGGATGTCTCCTAGTAAAGTGCTATGGAGATCATGGTGAAATCAATTTGTGAGAATGTGTTATGAACCTTGGAATAGAATGTATATGATCTATCATTTGGGTTGATGGTTCTCCAGTGGTCAAAGACCCCCAAACCATCCATGAAATTATTAATTGAGGGGTGTAGTGTCATTTCTCCCTGTTGATTGTTCGATCTGTCTAATGCTGGGTTAGGGGCAATATTGAAATCTCCCGTTATCAGTAAGTTCGTGTGATCTCTTTGGAGTAGGAAGGTTAACAAGTTTGCAAAGAATGTCTCGTTTGGGGCATTTGGGGTGTACAAGATTAGAATAGTATGTCAGGGGGCTATGTCGGGGCTTTTGCCGTCCATCACCTTCCTCCCAGCGTCTCCCAAGATGGCGGTCGCTTCCCGCGTGGCACCCTGCTCTCAGTCCGACTTCAGGTCTGCATCACCTCGATTTCTCCGCTAGCTGCACAGACCTAAGCTTATGCTCTGAGGTCTTTTGCTCGTGAGATGATGGAGATATCCACTGGGTTAGCAGCTGCTGCAACGGAGCGCTCCTAAGATGCGGTCGTACGTGACGCCCCGCCCTCGGAAGTCATCGTATAAATTTTGCTGAATAAGCATAACTAATAGTAAAGATTGTGAATAGCGTTAAACTCAAAGTATGTTTCTTACATCTTCTCTGTTGGTTGAGGTGTTAGCAGAGATGTTATGGTTTGAAGTCTTAATATGGAAGTCCTATTTGACAGTAGAAGGGCATGCTGGGATCTGTAGTGCAAATTGCCTGTGCTACTGACAGGTACAACTAAAAAGTGGAAAAAAAACAGTTGGATTTTTTTTCTTTTGGGATCACAATCACATTTCCCAATGCCAATAAAAGCTGCTGCTCACTGCTATATACGCTGTCATAATCTTGTGAAGGTACCGGAAAATAGGACTTACTTGAGCTGGCACCTAATTATTCAAAGAGTCCCTAGTAGAGCCAAAGTGTATAGGAATTGTGATAAGTCCTGTTGCCCACACAGGGCTCTCACCCGACCTGCAATCTTTAAGAAACAGCACCACTTCTGGAGAGTCCCGTTTCCCTCAGGACACACAAACCCAGCCCCTACCCCCAAAAACCAAATTTACATGAACTGGGACCTCACCCCCGCTTACCTGACCCTACCAGCTTACATAGACACTAATCCTGGCCCGGCCCCGGGAAAAGGTTTTACAGCCATCACATCCAGCTCTTTGACCGCTCCGGTAAAAAAAATGGCCCGGAGCAACTGCTACCAGCAGTTATAATAACAGATACAGAAGAGGACAGTTGCCTAATGCTGCGGACCGAATTCACTAGTTTTTACCTCACCAACATCAGGCATAGCGGTGACACATCTTCCGTTAATGCCAGTTCCTTGCGCCATCTTACATGGGCCGAGGTCAGGGCAGGCAGCAAACATGCAAAGACAATAAACTGGCTGAGGTCAGGGCAGGCAGCAAACATACAGAATCAATAAATGGGCCAAGGTAAGCACACAAAGACGATAAACAAGCCAAGGTCAGGGCAGGCAGCAAACATACAGAGTCAATAAACAGGCCGAGGTCAGGGCAGGAAGCAAACTTACATACAGAGTTAAAAACTACCCAGGTCGGGCCGTGGGAAACAAAAAACATAATCCATTATTCCAAAACCCGGGGCAAAAAATGGAAGAGCAATCATAATAGCAATGCAAAAGATGGTTTTTGCATTAAATTTTTTGCACAAAAAGATATTTTGCCATGTGTTCTCCTCTGCGTAGATGACATGCCCTTGTGAAGGTGTATCTAACACATTTTCCCTCATCTCTCACAAAGGACCTGCACTCATTAAAATCAAAAGCCTGCTTACATGTCTCTCGGATTTTCGGGCTGCAGTACTCACAGGTACATATGGTAATAGTTTTCAACTGTGTCACAGACATCTTAATGCGGTGGGGGGGGGATACAGGGCGTGCTCTGGACCCGGGGTGTTACTGCGGCTGTCTTGCAGGAAAAATGCTCCAAAGGGATGATGTCCTCGCTTTAGTTTCCTGATGGTCTTTTTTTATTTTTTAAATGTGAAGAGTTTTTTCTACAGGTGATGGTGGTCTTTCAGGGTATAGATGTGGCCCACTTCTCCATCATGAATTTGTAAAGGACACTTTGTTTTGGGTGCAAATGTTGGTGGGGTTTTTCCTGCGCTCAAGGTATTGGTGTAATTCTTCTCCAGATGGTTTAAAGAAGTTAATTATAAATGGCACAATACCTGTCAATGCCGCCTCGATTTTTCTAGCGAAGCTAGTTGGTCCAGGCTTCCGGTTGTATGGGTGCCTCCTGAGTTGTTGCAGGTATCTCCAGGGCTGAAGCAGCCATTTGGCCATCTAGTCCTCAATACACACAGAAGATGTGAGTGTGTGTGAGGGTACAAAAAAACAAAACAAAAAAAAATACAAAAAATAATAAGAGCCCAGTCGGACAAACACTTTTTCTTTGCTGAAAGTGCTAAGCGCCTCCTCTCACCTTTGATACTTGCCTCACACTGACTGTGCTTGCTGAGTATTCCATGAGTCGGTGGCAACGCTTCTGTGATGTCCCTAAAGCCATACGAAACCCCAATGAGAAATTCTAATGCTGGGGAAAACCTTGGGGTTGGCCCTGGCAACCTAGCAGACACTAGTGCTTACTAAAAAGTGTGGGTTCTATCACATACATTTTTTTTTATTGTTTTTATTAATTTTCAGAATTACAATTCCAACAATTTAACATGCAAATAATAATACAGTTTGCTTTGAAAGATATTGAAATCACTACAATCACTGTACCTAAAGGACATTTGTGTATCTGTTGCTCATTTTCTATAAACAAACATGTTACATTTGCATTTTTCTTATGAGTATAATGAAATTTTTAGTTTATCATAAATCTAATGAATTTGTATTAATAATCACTATCATAGCAGGTAACATATATTAAATAACAAACCAAACTTCAACCTGGCTGTCAATTTTTCTTTGTCTCTGCCGTCTCTCCCCCATCCCCGCCGGTATCTGCCATTCTCCCCCCAGTTTGGTGGAGGGTGGGAGCCTTCTCTCAGACAAAAAGCATTATTCACTGCGTCCTATTTTGTTTGGATCTGTGTTAAGTTATGTAGTAGGCAGATTTATGGTTCTGTTTGAGGATCTCTGATCATAATGGGGAGTTATAACGACATAGTTTGAATCATTGAGGAAAATATTACTGTCATCAAGGAAGTTGGTCAAGGAATATTGGGATATGTGATCAATAATAGTAATCGAATGGGTTGGACCTCCCTGCTGCTAGGCATGTACCACCTGGTCCTGTATTCCAAAACATTGTATGAAGTATATGTCCTTGTTTCGAGGGGCAAAGTGTCCTATTACTTTTCCCCAAAGGTCAAAAAAGTGTTCACTCTTTATTTCTTTACGCTGTCATAGGTGTCCATTTTTAGTAAGTAAAGACATTTTTCCATGAACAGTTTTAAGGATGGACGTTCCGGCTGGACCCACACCTGCAAAATAGCTTTCTGCGCCGCTCTGGAGAGGATGTGTAATAAATTTACCTCCTTACATGTGATTTCAACCCATTCTCTTTCTATGTGTCCGAATACACCCACGGACTATAAATAAATTGCGTTTAAAAAGGTTTGTTGATAAAAAAGCCACCCCCCCAGAAATCTTGGATCACGGGGCAATCCCATAAACAATGGTGTTTTTACTGCTAGAGCACTCATTTGAAGCAGGAGTTTGACTCGAAGAGACCCATTTTTATCCCCTATCTCTAGGCATGATGGATGGTTTTAAGTAGCATCTCTGTGTATCGTACTGAAGAGAGAAATTGGTAGGCGTCTTTCGTGGCCTGTAATTTTAGTTCTGGGGTAAGGAGAGGGTCATAATCTGCACATTTTGCTAGTTGTGTTTTAGGGGGCGTTGCAGATCAAGTTTTCCTAGAAAAACTTTGATACAGGAGGGGCGCGCGCGTGTTGTTGGGGTTTGTTCAGCACTCAATTAAACTGGGGTTCCATTCAAGGTCAGAAAGATGCTTAGTTATCGAAAAAATGTAACTGTGGGCCTGTAAGTAATTAAAAAACGGGATAGGGTCTTGGAAAAGCTTCTTTAGGGGGCCCGAGGGAGCATGTTTTTTTTTTTAGGGGAAAATAATTTTTCCCAATTCATTTCCATTTGAAAAGCCAATGGGTTTCCCTTGTTGGGAAAACAGGTTGTTTAAACAATATAGATGTAGGGAAAAAATTTTGGGCACAAACCTTGTATGAGCCTAATGTTTTTTTCCACGCACCCCCCAAAACCCCCATTTTTAAGAAGTTATCGCGGACGTACATGGGGTCCTGTATAGGGAAAGCAAGAAATTCACCCAAAAAAAATTTTTAAAATGTTTTCGTCTAATAGGGCATTGAAAATTTCTGTTTTTTGGGAACCATCATGATATAGCGGCCCAGTCCGCCAATTTTAAAAATTTTGATATTGAGGAAGCCTAGTCCACCATTTAGTTTATGTTGTTGTAAGATGTTGAAAGGAATGCGGGCCCTTTTTCCACCCCAAATAAATTTTCTAAATCCGTAGGGGTTTGTTTCCACCCGGGGTCTGAGAAGATCGGCACATGTGGAACAGATAGAGCAACGAGGTATTTAGATATTTTTAAAGGTTCGCCCTACCTATGAAAGAGAGCAGAAAATTGTCCCTACTCAGTGTGGGTTTAAGGGGCCCAAAATGCAGGCTTTAAAATTTTTTTGGATAGATACAAGAGGTTTCGAGGTATCAAGATCCCTAAATTTGAGATTATACAAATTGCCATTTTATCGGTAGGTGGAGGGGCCATAACCGCGGGGGGGCCCCTTTAAGAGAAGGCCTTCACTTTTTTCAAGTTCACAGTGAACCTGAAGGTTTCCCCATGTCTTGGATTTTTTGTAGGGAGAATTAATGGTGTTTTGGATTTGAATTTGAAGAAAAAAGTTGTCCCGATAAGGGAGTTTTATTTCCCCGGGCCCTTTTACGATTCCGGGAAAAGGGGATTGGGTAATATATATATAAGGGGGTCCAACGATAAGTTAAAAAATCGGAGATAGGGGGCATCCCTGTTTTGTCCCTTTGTATAGATCAATGATTTGGGATGGCTGGCCATTAATGAGGAGGGAGGTTGTCGAGTTTAAGTGTAAGAGGCCCAAAAAGTTCCCAAACACCTGACCAAATCCCCGCCGTATCAGGTATGGCCACGCCACTTTATCAAAAGCTTTTTCAGTGTCGAGACTCAGCAAAATTGACACCAGGTGATCTCGTTGCTATGCTGCTATAATAGCCGCCGTCGCCACCCTGATATTGCGAGTGAAGTGTCTATTTGATACAAAACCTGACTGGAAAGGGTGCATAATCTTGGGGAGGAATTGCTGGATTCTATTTGCTAGGATTTTAGTTAGCAGTTTATAATCTTGGTTTAAAAGTGAAATAGGCCTGTAAGAAGATACAAGTAAGGGGTCTTTACCTGGTTTCATGTATAGTTTTAGAATCAAAGAAGGAATAAACTATTTTTGAGTTGGTGTATATGTCATTAGAAAGGTTGGTCAGGTGGGGAGTGAACTCCAGGGCAAGGAGTTTGTGAATATCCATCAGGACCCGCAGTTTTACCATTTGCCGATGTGGTGATCACCGTGCGCACCTCCTCCTCTGTGATTTCTTTTTCAAGGATAGCCCGATCGTCCTCAGAGATATCGAGGATGGAGAACATGTTTAGAAATGCAGACGTCTTTTCTTCATTATAGGGGGTTGCACTATATAGCGTTTCAAAATAACCGACAAATGTTTGCTCGATGGCTCCGGTATTTCATAGGATCTCCCCCGTATGTGGACACCTGATGGCTGAAGTTGGGGATCTATTTTTCCATGGCCTTGTCATGTTCGCTAGCAATTTACCTTGTCGGTTTCCCCATCTATAAAAACGGTGTTGTACGTATCTGATTTGCCAACTAGCGTAGCCCTGAAGAAATGTGTCAAGAAGTTCCTGGGCTTCTATGAAATTTTGTTTATTTAGATCTGAGGGTGTTGTTGTATATCTATTTTATGCTGCTCGTAAGTTAGAATGGAGTTCTTTGAATCTGTCATTTTGGGTCTTTCACTTACTGCTTGTATAAAAAAATAATGTGACCCGAAACCCCGCCTTTGCGGGCCCACCCACACAAGGGGGTCTTATCTAAAAAGTTTTTATTGCCCACCCGGAACCCAAAATTTTTTACAGAAACCATTTTAAAGAATTATAGATGAAAAAGCCAGGTTTTAACTTTAAATTTTCCCTACGCTTTTTAAAGTTTGGAAAACGATAATTGTTCGGGGGGGGGGTTGTTTTTCAGGCCTCTTTTTTTGTGGGAGCGTTGTCCCAAATTTAAATTCACAAAATTCTGTGCTGGGTAAAAAATTTTAAAACCCCATGTTTTTTTTAAAGAAAAAAATCTTTGGGAACCAATGGGGTTCAGGGTTTCGGGGTCACTCGGCATTATAAAGGTTTTTTCCTTGCCGGGTTTAAACCCTCATTAAGAACGGGCCCCATTCGAAAGGGGGGCCTTAAACGGGGAAAATACTAAATCTTTCAGTTTGGCTTAAAAACTTGGTTACGCAGGCATTTGTTTCAAGTAAGATATAAGCTGGGAAAGTTTGCGCAAAGTTGGGAAGTAGCTGTCCCTTTGGGCAATAGGGGGACCCCAACCCACAATTTGGAAAAACCCAGGTAGATCCCCTCATTTTCGCGGGGCCACTTCCCAACTGATTTTAAAGGTTTAGATGATGCTGTTAAGATCCTGGTGGAGCTTAAACTGTAAAAAAGGGGGAAAACCCCGTGCACGGTTTGATCTCAGGTTTATCTCCTATTTTGGGTCCTTTTACCGGGTTGATGCCAATAGATGAGGGCTTATAAGATCCTGATGAAGCTTTCCCCCATTATAATGTTATGAAAGGTAATTTGTAACCCCAATATTATCCCGTGCTTTGCCTTTGGAAAACCAAATTTAATTGTTGCTTTTTTTTTTCCCCCTTTAAATAATCAATATTTTTCAAAAGTTTAATAAAATATCACACTATCTTCTTGTAGTTTTAATGAAATTTAAATTGATTTTTAATCATAAAATAAAAAAAAAAAAGCTTTGGGATGTTGCCTCTTTAAAGCCGTACGGGACCCAAAACAAAAATTTGGGAAAAACTTTTGGGTCCCAGACGTTTTAAACTTTACGGCAAAGGTTTTTTTCTGATTAAAGGAGTGTTGATAGTGCCCCTCCTGACCTTAAAAAGAAAGATTTTGGGGAAAAATTTCTGATAACCCGGGAATATGGGGGAAAAACAAAAGGGAAAAAAAGGTTTTACTGTTTAATAATGGGGGTTTTTGGGGGGGGGGGGGGGGGGGGGGGGACCTCCGCCCTTTTAAAAACAAATTTTAGAAAAATCGAAAAACCGGGAAAAATGGTAAAAAACAAAAGGAAAAAGGATTTATTTTTCGTTTAAAGGATGTTGATAGCGGCCCTCCCGAAAAAAAAAAAAGTAATTTTTAGCAAAATTCCCCAAACCCCCGGAATTTTGGTAAAACACATGGGAAAAAAGGGTTTTTTCAAAATTAAGGGGAGTTTTTAAAAAGCGACCCTCCTGAATTTAAAAAAAAACAATTTTAGCAAAAATTCCCAATAGCCCGGAATTTTGAACCTCCATCCAATAACCCGGGAATATAGTGGGGAAATTGTTAAAACATGTCCTTTTTAAAAGAAAGAAAGGGGTTGTAAAATTTTAGCTTTTGAAAAATTTCAGGCAAAGAAGCAGGCTCCCTATTGTTTTTTGGCCCAAAATAAGGGCGGGAAAATTTTTTTTGCATTGAGTGAATCGGGGGATAAGTGTAAAAAAGATGCGAACCAACAAAATTTTGGTCACCCCATTTGAAAAAGGGTAAAAATTAAAAGGGAAAAAGGAATTGAATGCTACTCATAAATTCCTTAAAATTTTTAAATTTTTTACATGTTATAGGAAACAGAAATTAAGAAAGTATTTTGGGCTCTTAAAAAAAAAAACAGGAGAGAGAAAAAAAAGTAAGAAATTTTTATAAAAAAAAAGGGGAAAACCCAAGGGGAATAAAATTGGGGGTTTTTTAAATCCCTAGGACAAATGGGCAAGTACATTTTTGGGTTCAGGAAAATAGCAACCTGAAAATAAAAGACCCTTTAAAAATAGGGAAGACCCATTTCTCTTTACCCTGGCATGTTTCTCAGAAAAAACACTGCAGCGTATCATATTAGAAGGGGTTTTTCATTTGTACAAAAAAACAGTTTTGGAAAGCTTTTTGTCCCCTAAATTAATGTGTAGATGTGTTATGTCCGGCCCCTAGGGGAATTTACTATCTTAAAAGGGTTCAGTTCGTTTCAAGTCAAATGTTGTCAAAAGGGTTTGGATTTTTTTGTTTGTAAATTTGTATTTGTTTTTTGGGTTGACTGTTTTTCAAAAATTTTTTGGGGTCACCGGAAAATGTGAAATTTTTTTGATTGTGGGAAATTTTTTTTTTAAAGGTGTTTCCCCCATCTCTGTAAATAGAGACTTCAATTTTAAAATTTAAAGGAAAGGTAAAACAAAACTAAAGAAACAGCCAAAAAAAATTTTTCCCCGGGAGGAAAGCCTTGAGTGGGGGATAAAATTCTTGTCTTTGGAAAATTAGATAAAAACATTTTTGCAGCCTTTAAAACGCAAGGAAAAGAAACTTGAAGAACGTATTTTTAAACATCGGAAAGTTAGAGGGCCGCATATTGTAAAATGGACTTTTTTAAACTATTTAAATAAGAGATTTTTAATTTAAAGACTGACATTTTGTTGTTCTTTTTTTCGGGCAAATTTTCCCTGAAATATTGGATTTTAATTTTCTTTATTGAAGGAAAATTGTTTGTTTTTAATTGAGGGTTTTTTGTTTTTTCCCGGTTAAATTTGGGGAAACCCGGTCATAGTTTAAAGTTGAACAAAGAAAAATATACTTTTTGAAAAGAAAAAATTTTGTAAAAAATTAAAAAGCATTCTTTTCGGGGTTTAAACGTGCCCTTTATAGTTTTGAAAAAAAGGGATAACCTTTTAAAAATTGGTTTTTGATAAAGGAAAATCCACAGGGGAATTTACTGAGCTCTTTTTTTAAAACCCTTTTGAAATTGTGCACACATTTTATTTTTTGAAAAGTATTTGTTTTTCAGGGTTTTTGTTTTATGGACGCCTTTTGCTAATTTTGCTTTTTTCTTCCCCCGAACTTTGATTTTTCGGGAGGGTGTGTTTAAATTTTTCCCCTTTTTAAATTTGCGGGAGTGGAAAAAAAAAAAGTTTTCCCTAGGTTTACTGATATCTAAAACCAATAAAACAGCCCCAATCACTTTTTTTGAAATAAAAGCCCCGGGGCCGGGAAAAGTTAACCCTGATTTATTTGAAGTACTACGGGGTTTTTTTGGTAAAAAATTTGATTTTAGGTCAAGTTTCCCAAATGTAACACAACTTTTCTTTCCCTTTAAATTTGGAAAATTTTTTTTTTTTGGAGCTCCAATTTATAAAGATTTAACAAAGAATTTCCCCTTTTTGTTTTAAGGGGAAAACACCAGTGTGTTTCCCCAGTCAGTGTGATGTGATGGGCCCGTGAATTTTGGTTTTTTTTTCAAGTTTTTTTTGTGATGTCCCAATTTCGCAAATTGGGGACTAACCTTTGGGAAAGTCTATTGCATGATAAGGGGTGTCTTTTCTTTGTTGCATATTTAAACGGGCCCTAAAGTAAAAGGCCTGAGTAAAAACACAAAATACTCTAGGGCAAAAAATTAAAAAAATAAAAAATAGTTAAATTTTTAAAAAAAAATCCCATGAAGTTTTTGAGGGTTTTTTGACAATAGGTTAAAGGGGGTTTTTCTAGTATCCAGTGGAAAAAAAATTTGGAGAAGGGGAGGAAAAAGTTTCCATATCTTTTGGTTTTGAACAGTAAAAAGGGTTTACTGTGGGTTTTGTACTGGGCCCCTACAAAATTTTTGGTTTTTGATAAAATTTTCTTTCATGGGAAAAATTTTTATCTTTTATCTGAGAAGATTTAAGTTTTAGGAAAAAAAGGAAAAAAAAAAAAAAAGGAATCATGAAATGTATTTTTTAAAAGCTTGATATGGCACTCCCGAGAGGGGGGAAAATATTTTGGTTCCCCACTCTTTTAAAAAATTTTGCAAAGAATTTGGGGTTAAAAAACAACCGAGGGGTAAAAGGGCCCTCAGAGCCTGTAGTATTTTTTGCAGAGGGGCAAAATTGGGAAGCGGGGGAAACCAGGAAAAAAAAGTTTTGGGGAAAAAATGGGTTTCTCAGAGAATAAAAAGTCTGTTCTTTTTTTTTCAATTTACCCAATCCAAAAAATTTGGGGACGGGGGTTGAACGAATTTTCACATGGTTTCCTATGGGTTTTCCGGGTTTTTGCCCAATCGTTGACAACAAAGAGAGGAAAATGCCAAACAAGGGGAATAAGCATTATGGAAATTAAACAAAATCTTTTTTTGGGACCAAAATTTAAAGAACAAATTTTTGTTTGACAAAGATTGCTACTGGGAAATGATAAACTAAGGAAAATTTCATTGGGAGCTGTTTCCAAAACCCCCCGCAACTATGGACAAAAATTTAAAAGGGGGTGTCTGTCCAAGAAAAGGAATCAAAGACGGGGATGTTAAAAACCCGAAGTAAACAACCATTTATATTACTTTTATAATCTTTTACTGGAGAGGATTTCCTTGGCCGAAATATGATTTTATAGACCAAAATATTGCAAACCGCTTTAAAAAAAGCTAAACAAATGATTTATAATCCAAATAAAAAATGGGAAATGTCCCGAAAAAAAAATATTTTTGGGGAAAAAAAAAGGGGGCATAAAAAAAAAATTTTTAATATGGATTCGAATGGTCAAGGGGGGATTTAAATTTAAACCCTTTAGAGTCCCTATTTTACGTCAGAAATTCTAGGGATTAAACCCCCTTTTGCTTTTAGGATTTCCCCCCCTTTGCTGCATTGGCTGCAAAAGGGTTTTTAAAGGGGGAAAATCTTGCCTTTGGGAACTAATTTTAATAAGTACAAACCAAATATTTCCTGAGAAAAATATATATTTAATATAAAATTAAAAACAAAAAGCCATCTTTCAGAAAGAGCGGCAAGAATTATTTGGGTTTTTTAATTCACCACCATGGAAACCAAGATTTTCAGAATAGGTGTTGCTTAAAATTGTAAAACAAAGCCAGGATTTGCAGTCCCAGTGGATCAGTTCACATCACACAATAAAGAAAAGTGGGGGTTGGGTTTTTTTTCCTGGTTTCCAAACCTGGTTTATTTACGGGATATTTTAGGAGTACTTTTCGCTATAAGTTTGGCCTTTTATTTTCATTATCTGGGTGGGGAAAAACAGTTAAAATTTTCCCTTTTCTTTAAAAACAATATGGTTTTTTCATCCCTTTAAACCCCTTTCCCCCTTTTTATAGGGGGTTTTTATAAGAAAAATATGGATTTTGGGGGGAAGGGGCAAGGGGGGGGGGAATGGGAGGCTAAAAAATTTAATTAAACCAAAAAAAACCATATTGACAGGAAACACTTTTAAAAATTATAGATTAATAAAAAACCAGGGTTTTAAGCTGTAATTTTTCCCAGCGCTTGTAAAAGTTTGTTTAGAAAAAGAAAATTGACACAGAGGGTTTTTATCAGGGCCTCCGGGTTTTTTTGGGGGGGTTTTTACCAAAATAGTTCCCCCATAGCTCTGTTCTGGTTTTAAACCAAAAAATAAACCCCGCGATGTTTTTTGAAAAATCATGGAACCAAGGGGTTTTTTAAGGTTCAGGGGCGCCGCATCTAGTCATGGATTTTTCCATGGGGGTGGTTTAACCTCTTAAGAACTGGCCATTTTGAAGGGGGGAAGGGCCCTTTTACTGAAAAGCACTGATCTTTTCAGCTTGGGGTAACACTTGGTTACGCAGGCATTTTGTTCAAGTAAGAATAAACTGGGGAAAGGTTTCTGCAAGTGAGAATTTGCTGTCCTGTGGGGTAAAAGAGGGAAACCCAAAAACGGGCCCCAGTCTGGAACCCCCCGTAGATCCTCTCTAAACCCCCTGGCCCCTTTTTCCCCGCTGATGTAAAAGGATACATGATTCGATAAGATGCCTGGGGGGGACTTGGACCGTATAAAGGGGGGACCCTTTTAAACGGGGTTGTCTCGGATTAATTCCCACTTCGCTGGTTTCCGGGTTAAACCAAAATTGAAGCCCCAAAAATTATCTTATAAGATCCGAAGAAGCTTTGACCCATATATAATTTGATTTTAAGTAATTTTTAATTCCCAAATTTTTTGCGTGCCTTTTTCCTTTTAAACCAAATATAAAGCGTGCCTTGGGCCCTTTTTAATCCCCATATTATTCAAAAGAATTTTAAAAATAAACACACTAACATCTTGAAATTTTTAAAGTAATCATTGAGTTAAATCAATAATAAAAGTAAAAAAAAGCATTGGGGTTTTGCCTTTTTTAAAACCGTACAGGGGCCCCCACAAATATTTTGGGAAAAACAAAGGGGGCCCAATAAGTCTTTGGGTTTTCAATAAAATTGGTTACCCCCGGGCACTGTTAGATTTGTTTTTTGAAGCCGCTGATTTTTGCAGGGGATTTTTGGGGTTTACCCTGTTTTTGGAAACTATTTTAAAGGTATTTCACTCTGCAATATCAGCTGAAAAAACCATCAAAAAAACCCTCTTCTGGTCATGGGGCCCACAACATTCCCACAAAAAAATATGGGACAGAATGACTCTGTAACAATATCCCAACATGGCGTAGCAACCTCATCCGAAGCAGCAACAACATCAGCAGCCTCATTGGCACAAGAAATGTCCAAAACCCCGAAAATCCATCCCTTAGACAGACGCTTTGATCTAATACAAGCATCTATAAATGCGGCATTAAACGGGAAATTTTCTACGAAAACCACAAAAAAAATTGGGCCATCTAGAAACCCGGACCCGTAACAAACAGAGGAAAAATCCAAGACTCACCCCAATTACCACCTCCATGAAGTTTATCCGAATTAAAATTTAAAAAAGTCCAGCTAGGGTCCCAAACAGGTTTAGGGTAGTTCAACCATGGCAGGTACCCTCGAATCGGCGGGTGTAGCCGTGGCTGGAAAGGGGGACTATGATGAGGGTTTAAAATTTTAAGGTCCTTTTTAGGCCGAACCCCCTTGCTTAATGAGTCTTTTGTCTTTTCCCCTTTTGGGGGAATGAACGGGGTTTTTTGGGAATTTTAAAAAGATGAAAGGGGGAATGTTTAATTTATGTGATCTCCAGGTTTCCCGGCCCCCCCTCCCCCGTGGGATGGGGCACAACAATTTCAGGGAAATAAAGCGGGGGGCCTTTCCCCAGCTCCACCGTAAAAATTTTGGCTGTTTTTGCTCGCAGGGAAAGGGCCCCCTTTGTGAAAAGGCAGGGGATCTTGGGGCCCTTTGACAGTGTTTTTGGGCCCGGTCCCCTAGGCCCCCCCCCCCCCCCACCCCCCTTTTTTTTCCCCCCTTTTACGATAAACCCTTTTTAAAAAATGGCGGACTTTCCCCCCCGGAAGCGAAAAAACGGAGCTTCCAGGTCCTAGCACGCCTCAGGGTTTTTACCGGCTCGGATCCTCCACTGGAGATGTGGCCTTTCTTTGGGTTTTGGGGCTGCTGATTTTGGAACCCCATGCAGCCTCTTTTGGCCCGGGTATGTTTGGGGTTTTACCGTCTGTCACCTTCCTCCCAACGTCTTCCACAATGGTGGTTGCTTCCCACCGGGGGCCAAACCTGCTCTTTTAAATCCGAAATTCGGGGCTTCCGTCACCCCGATCTCTCTGCTAGCAGCACGGACCTCTTCTCCCTCAGCAACAAACACCAGTGCGCCGCAGGACCTTCGTCGGCGGGAGTTCCAGCCCGGAGTCTCTGCCTCCTGAGTAGCAGCGCTGATGACTTTGCAGCTATTCTTACTGCTGTTGACCTCCAGGGAGGAAATAGTCAGCCCTCCACACTGCAGCACCACTCAGCAAATCTAAGCTTATGCTCTGAGGTCTTTTTCTTGTGGGATGTAGGAGATATCCACTGGGTTAGCAGCTGCTGCAATGGAGCGCTCCTAAGACACGGCTGTACATGACACCCCGCCCTCGGAAGTCATCATATAAATTTTGCTGAATCAGCATAACTAATAGTATAGATTGTGAATAGCGTTAAACTCAAAGTATGTTTCTTACATCTTCTCTGTTGGTTGAGGTGTAAGCAGAGATGTTATGGTTTTAAGTTTTAATAGGCAAGTCCTATTTGACAGTAGAAGGGCATGCTAGGATCTGCAGTGAAAATTGCCTGTGCCGCTGACAGGTACAATTAAAAAATGGAAAAAAAACTGTTGGATTTTTTTCCTGTTGGGATCGCAATCACATTTCCTCATGCCAATAACAACTGCTACTCACTGCTATATATGCTGTCATAATCTTGTGAAGCCCTTTATATACTGTAGAATGGTTGCACACCAATTTTTCAATTTTTCATTTCGACAAAACTTTATTGAGTAATATGATAATCATCCGGCTTCATAAAATATAAAGTCAACACACTTCCATCTTATATATAATTAGATTCGTATATTTTGTACGTTTCGGTCCCTAGACGGACCTTTTTCAACCGAATCTCTAAAATAATAAAAACAATAACAACAAGTTGTTTGTATACACAACAAATATGACAAGTATATTGTTGTTAGTAACATAAAAAATCAATAAAAACATCATTACTCGCTTTACAAGTTTTACATCTCTTATTCAACTCTTTGTAACTTTATTACACCTATTAAAATACAATGACAAAAAGGAAAATCAATATATATACAAAAAACAGCTGGCTGTCATGAACAAAATGCAAGATGACCCAGAATATTTTCTCTACAAGAAACCATTCAAAAAGGAGAGCCATAACAAGCGGAAAAAAAGCGGAAAAAAGTGCCTCTAGGGCTATCTAAATCATGGTATTTCAATCTCCAAATAACCAACATATATCATGATACTGATCTTAAATTCATCAGGGACATCAGTGGATGCATCTCACGATACAAATGCCAACTATATATTTACCAATTTATAGGTTTCATTTTAATTGATCATGAGGATAATGTATACAACATATCAAACAAATGGAAAAGAGGAACGGACTAGATAATGCCCTACATTGGGATGTTATATATCTGTCCCCAGGTAATTTTAAATGACCATGCTAATTTTCATACAATAATCACAAAGAGAACTGATATAGATCACAAATGTCACTTAGCTCCAAAATTATAAGTTATAAAGATTTACCTGCAGCGTGTTACTCGGTGGTGTGGATGGAGCCGGAACTATACACTAGTAAGTCTCGCGAGTTTTTATATCGTGCGCGCATGCGCACTGATGTACCCTTACTTAACTTGGAATACCGGGATTCATATGCATACGGCGCACGCGCAGCCTACGTCACGGGATGGCAACGTCAGAGACTGTGTGAGTATCACTAATCTTTATTAAACCCAAACAACAACGAGCGCGGACATTCCATTAGGATCTAGCTGTTATATCTAGGCTTTATAGTTCGCTCACGTCATTCTAACATTACCTATTATCTATGGTGCAAAACACCAATTATGTCCAGTATATATAAGAAAGAACGATTTCGCTAACATCACCAAACCATTATATTTATAAAAGTGAACATATCTTTACCTGGTATTATTGGCCAGAGTGTATAGAAAAACCTATTGTTTTGACATAATCAAAAAAAAGGGATAAGTTTCAATTCCTCCAATTGTCAATGGGTGTATAATAAGGAACCTCATATTAACAAAATATCGTTCAATCATGGGGGACATATATAATTATATACTTACTGTATATTATTGTTCACCCGGAACATTGAAATAGCAACATACCCTCGTTGTGATATAGACGTCCCCAAGAATAGATAACTGTAACACCAATTATTAGATTATAGGGAAATCAGAGATTAATACAAAAATCAAACTCCCTATTGAGGCCTTTTGGAGTCAGTGTCTCTAGACGGTGAATCCAAAAGGATTCTCTCTGTTTTAACAACTGTACTCTGTCTCCTCCACGTCGAGGTGTCTGTACAGAATCAATCACCTGGTACCTTAACTTTTGACACATTATGTTTCCGTTCAGCAAAATGTGCTGGAATCGGTAGGAGGAGCTCATTCCTCCTAATGGTAGACTAGTGTTTTGCGATGCGGTCCCGCACATGCTGGGTAGTTTCCCCAACGTATGCAAGACCGCAAGGACACTTGATCACGTAGACCATAAAACGGGATTCGCACGTGTAAAACTGCTTAATCCTAATTCGTTTACCCGTCTGTGGATGGGTTAAAAACTCTCCCTTGATGACATTTGAACATTGGCCTCAGCCAAGACATGGATAAGTGCCTGTTCTTTTAGAGTGCAGAAAGGTCTGTCTAGAAACTTTAGCAAAACTTCCCACATCTGCTCGAACTATTTTGTCTCGTAGATGTGATGATCTTTTGTAACAGCTAATTGGAGGAGAGATAAATTCCTCAATCTTGGGGTATGCTTGATGTAATAATGGCCAGTGTTTTCGGACCGCTCCTTGTATTCTCTCCACAAAAGGGTGGTATGTGGTAATACATGCAATACGTTTAGCTTTCCTATCCTTTACTTTTTCTATATTTCCTGTTCCATCCATATGCACTCTCTCTCCCTCCAATAGGGAATCTGGATACCCCCTTTGTAAAAATCTATCAGACATTTCTCCTAACCGGATATCTCGTATATTCTTGTCTGATCCGATCGTATCAACCCTCTTATATTGGGACCTAGGGAGGGCTTTTTTCACGGATTTGGGATGGTTACTATGATATTCCAGGAGACTATTGCGGTCAGTTGGCTTCTGGTAAAGATCAAAATGCAACATGCCTGTACAATCCTTCCTGATCGAGGTGTCCAAAAAGTTAACCTCTGTCTCACTAAAATTCATGGTAAAGCCCAATTCTGGATATATTCCATTCAGGAATTCCACAAACTCCAGAATAGAAGACTCTGGGCCCCCCCATATGCAAAATATGTCATCAATATAACGGACCCATAACTTAGCATGGTCTCGAAATAGATGATTAGTATAAATGTAGGATTCCTCCACTTCTGACATATATGCATTTGCATATGGGGGGGGGCCATATTAGAGCCCATAGCCGTCCCTCTCTTCTGGATATAAAAGTCGTCCCCGAAAAGGAAGTAATTCTCCTCCACCGAGTAACATGCTGTAGGTAAATCTTTATAACTTATAGTTTTGTAGCTAAGTGACATTTGTGATCTATATCAGTTCTCTTTGTGATTATTGTATGAAAATTAGCGTGGTCATTTAAAATTACCTGGGGACAGATATATAACATCCCAATGTAGGGCGTTATCTAGCCCGTTCCTCCTTTCCATTTGTTTGATATGTTGTATACATTATCCTCATGATCAATTAAAATGAAACCTATAAATTGGTAAATAAATAGTTGGCATTTGTATCGTGAGATGCATTCACAGATGTCCCTGATGAATTTAAGATCAGTCACAGGATATATGTTGGATATTTGGAGATTGAAATACCATGATTTAGATAGCCACAGAGGCACTTTTTTCTGCTTTTTTTCCACTTGTTATGGCTCTCCTTTCTGAATGGTTTCTTGTAGAGAAAATATTCTCGGTCATCTTGCATTTTGTTCATGACAGCCAGCCGTTTTTTGTATATATATTGATTTTCCTTTTTGTTATTATATTTTAATAGGTGTAATAAAGTTCTGTCATAAAGCCATACACGGCAACGAGAATTCTAATGCTGGGGAAAACAATGTGGTTTGCCATGGCAACCAAACAGATACTAGTGCTCACTAAAAAGTGTGGGTTCTATCATATACATTTTGCTGAATCAGCATAACTCATAGTATAGATTGTGAATAGCATTAAAAAGTATGTTTCTTCCATCTTCTCTGTTGGTTGAGGTGTAAGCAGAGATGTTATGGTTTTAAGTCTTAATAGGTGAGTCATATTTGACAGTAGAAGGGCATGCTGGGATCTGTAGTGTACATTGCCTGTGCTGCTGAGAGGTACAATTAAAAAGCAAAAAAAAACATGTTGTATTTCTTTTCTGTTGGGATCGCAATCACATTTCCCAATGCCACTAACAGATGCTGCTCACTGCTATGTATGCTGGCATAATCTTGTAAAGTTTTCAGAAAATAGGCCTTACTTCAGCTTGCACCTAAATATTCAAAGAGTCCCTAGCAGAGCCAACGTGTATCGGAAGTCCTGTTGCCCACACAGGGCTCTCACCCGACATGCTATATATAAGAAACGGCTCCACTTCTGGAGAGTCTCCTGTTTGCTTCAGGACACACAAACCCAGCTCCTACTCCACAGCAAATTTACAGTGAGACTGGGTACCTCACCATAGGTGTAACTTTAGGGGGGTAAGGAGGGGACTCGGTCGCCCCCCTCTCCCCCACACACACTTTTTTCTGGGTGGGGGACGGTCCCCCCCACTTTTTAGCCACTTCAATAAAAAATAATCTATATGAAAGCATGAGAATATGGTAAGACGCTACAGCACATTTATCAAATTTGTAAATGTTATTCCTGAATATGTCACTGTCAGTAAATGTTTAGAAATGTGGTGTTGTTCCTTAGCACAGTTTATTTGTCTTTTGAAAATTGACTGATAAGTAATAATGTTAGCATGGCAACTTCTCAAATTGCATCCAGTGTCATGATGCAAACATAAGACTGACTTGCAGTACACTGTGATAGAATTACATGTTAGAAAACATTTATACTGAAAACATTTGCCAAACTACTTTAACTATGCAACATATTAATTATCTGTTGTCTTTGGAATGTTATGCAACCTCAACATAGCATTGAGAACTATACCAAATAACACGGAATAATATTTTTAATGAAGTCATTCAAACGTTTCCAAACAGTTGCTGCCTATGCTCATTGCTTGCAATGAACTCATTAGCAAGTGACTTGATATCCAGGCGATCAATGTACTCTTGATGAACATTGCACACAGCCACACTGTTTAGTCTTTCTTGTGTCATTGTGGACCTAAGCCAGGTCTTTAAACGACAGAGGCTGCTGAATGACCTCTCAGCTTCACAAGCGGTAACTGGAATAACGAGCAGAAGTCGCAACAGTATTTCCACCTGTGAGAACAATTTCCTGACTTCCGGCACACTACTCCGTAAGACTGCTGCTGCAATGATAGTGTCATAGGTAAATTGCTGACAAAACATATGGAGTTGCATTCGAAGGAGATCAATGTCAAACGCAGGATAATTGTTGCACACGCCATTGATATGACCGGTTAGCAGGCATGACTCCAATGATCCAAAACTGACTGCCCCTTCCTGTGTCACAGTATCCTTGAGTTTAGATGAAGCTTTATCTATGAACTTGTGGTATTCCAATCTAAAATACAGATTCACATTATCTGGCTAAAAATGAAGAGCTGTTTCTGCAAGCCGTTTAGACGGCTGGCGCTGTCTAGATAGTTTGATCTCAGTCAGATCAAAATGCGCTACCTTTTGTTTCATGTCAGAAAAAAGCTTTTTCAGTTAGCTTTTTTTTTTTTTTTGTAGTCAAGCGACTGCAGCACCAGGTCAACTGCTGCCCTCATTCCACTCATGGTTATCGTTTTGGCTTGCAATGCTGAATTCAGTACCTCTCGTTGGCTTATTACATCTGATGCCAAAACAAGTGCCATGTATGTGTTTCCATTGTGAAATCATGTCAGCAGTCCTGCTGCTGTTGTTGCTGCAATTCAATGCTTGCGAGCCATCTCCTCTAGTGCATCCAGAATGGACTCATACTAATCGAGGACATGCTGGATTGCTTTGGCTCTAACAGTCCATCTTGTTGGACACGGAGGGCGCAGCTTCACTACCTTGTCATATAGACATGATGTTCTATCATCAAAGATCATTTTAAATTTGCTTGATTGCGATGACAGGGCACCAAGCTCATTGACTAAGCTGACAGCATCTTGTATGACAACTGATGAGGATACAGCAGCTTCAGTGGTAAGATTAACGCAATGGCTGATACAGTGAACATAAGTAGCAAGAGGTTGTTTCAATCTGATCAATGCCTGAGCACCGTTGTATTCACACACCATGTTAGCCGCTCCGTCATATGTCTGGCCTCTGAACAAGAAAATCGGCAGCTGTAGTCGCAGCAGTACATCCTCAACTATTGCAGCTATATGCTTGCCAGTTGTACTATATGCAGCATAAATTCCTAGAAAAACCTCTGCAGGGATCAGATCATCGCTAACATATCGAACACAGACACTTTCTTGCTCAATACCTAAAACGTCCCTTGTCTCATCAACAACAACTGCAAAAATGGCTGGATCTTTTAGATTCTGATAAGGAGCTGAGAATCCACCCATATATTCTGGAGGTAAGATGGTCACTAGAAATGCTACTGGTGCAACAATATTCTATTGGAGTTAACCGTCTATGGAAGTTTAGCGCCATTTTGTTGGTGACATAGTAATGCAAGATCTATATATATTTAAACCAAAAGAGCGAGTAGAGAGAAAGGATCTCAGTCATGCAAAGGTTTCAGACCTTGAGAGGTAAGTATATCTGAAAACAGTAAAGGCCGTCTGGAGCTATCTATGAGTACTGAACACAGGGAACTGGGCAACTGCAAAGACGGATTACCCGTTATCGGTGTCAATGGACCACCAGGGGAAATAGGCACAAGGAGAGACCATCAGTGTATGTTGCATCACCCAGGGAAGCCTGCGGACAAGGGTCAGTGGCACGGCAGCTAGGGGCAACCAGGGGAGATTCGACAGAGGGGCCCTATGGAGGCATTCCTCAATCTGAACCCATAACTTAGAGGTGCTATTGCGATAGAAGTCAACAATCCGCACTGCGACCGCTGCGATATAGTAGGATTTTATATCTGGCAAAGCCAGCCCCCATCTTCTCTCCTTCTAATTAAAACGCTTTTCGCAATTCTCGCCCTTTTCCCTGCCCATATAAATTGCCTCAGGTGCCTGTCCACATTTTGGAAAAATGATTTGGGCAGGAGACAGGGTATGGTCTGCAATAAATACAGAATGCGGGGAAGGACATTCATTTTTATTATATTAACTCGTCCTAACCAGGAAAAATCTTTTACATTCCACCATGCCAAGTCTGATGTTATGGTACCCATAAGGGGAGTGAAATTAAGTTCAACTAGGTCCTGGAGGTCCGATGGATTGTAAACCCCCAAGTATTTAAAGGCCTTTCTAGCCCACACAAATGGAAACCTCTCCTTCAACAGAGCCACTGTAACCTCCTCCAGGTTTATACTCAGCGCCATGCACTTTGCAAAATTGATTTTGAAATAAGAAAGCGCACCAAACGTCCGTAGAGAGGACATCGAGTTTGGCAGGGAAGTTAGTGGCTGAGTTACATACAGGAGCAGATCATCTGCATAAACAGCGCATTTATGCTGCATATTACCCACCTCAATTCTCCGTATGTCCAGGTTATTCCTAAAAGCACGGAGTAGATGCTCCATTACCAGCACGTATAAGATAGATGAGAGAGGACAACTCTGCCTGGTGCCATTTCGTATTGGAACTGCGGGGAACAAAGTGCCATTTATGCAAATTTGAGCACAAGGGTTTTGGTACAGAGTCATGACTCTCTGCTGCATGAGGGGACCCAACCCTATATTTCTAAGGACGGCCTGTAAAAAGGACCAATCCCCCCTGTCAAACGCTTTTTCCGCATCCAGAGAAAGCAGCATACAGGGCACCCCATACTCTCCCATACGGCGAATAAGTGAGAATGTCTTTAAGGTGTTATCACAGGCTTTCCGAGAGGGCACAAACCCCACTTGATCCAATCCAAGCAGGTCTTCCAAAAAGGAGTTAAAACGTAAAGCCAGAAGCTTGGCAAAGAGCTTAGCATCTGTGTTTAGCAACGAAATTGGCCTATAGTTATTACATGTGAGAGGGTCTTTACCTTCCTTTGGTATAACCGTGATGTGTGCTAAAAGGAAATATGGTGGTGGGCTGCTATAGAAGGAGGAGGAATTAAAAGTAGCTAGTATGGGATTCATAAGCTCGTCTTTGAGTGTTTTATAGAATTTGGCCGTGTAGCCATCCGGCCCTGGACTCTTACCAGACGAAAGTGATGCTATGGCAGACTCTAGTTCCTCCAAGGAGAAGGGGGACTCCAATAAGGCAAATCTATCAGTATCCAGAGTGGGGAGCGCAGTGCCTTTTAGATATTGTTCCAATTTGCCTGGGTGGGAAAATGAAACGGGCTTGGTGAGGTTGTAAAGCTCGTAGTAGTACGAGCGGAACACTTCCAGAATCTCCGAGGCAAGGTGAACTACTTTCCCTTTCTTATCCCGAATCGAAGATACAAACAGAGACGCCCTTTTACTCCTTAAAGCTCTGGCCAGAATTCTGCTAGGTTTGTTACTCCATTTCTAAAAGGAGTGAGCGCAGAGCTGCCTATATCGTTTGTTTTTCTTCTCAAGCACTCTACGGATATATTGTTTGACTTGTGCAAGTTATTGATAGGTAGCCTCATCCCTCCTACGCTTATGTTCATTTTCCAGGATGTGCAGCCTATCAAGTAAAGAGTTTAAGTGAGCTGCAGCCTCACGTTTCAGACGAGATCCGTGTTTTATCAACACACCCCTGAGCACACATTTTAGTGACTCCCATTTAAAATGGGGAAGTGTGGCATCTGCGCTATGATCTGCCATAAAGTGCTGAGCAGTTTGTCTTAGCTCTGCCAAACACAGAGAGTCATCAAGAAGCGTCTCATTTAGCCTCCATGAGAAAGATTTCCGGGATACACTGGGAAAGTACAGGAGACAATGAACTGGGGCGTGATCTGAGTGTAATATGTTACCTATACTCATGCTCCTGCTGTAGTGAAGTTGAGAATGTAGAATGAATATATAGTCAAAACGACTATATGTCTTATGTGGAGGGGAATACAATGTGTTATCCCTAACCTCAGGGTGCTGAATGCGCCAAACATCACTTAATTGCATCTCATGCAACAACTTCTTAATTTTATTAAGTTTATTCAGGGGAATCTCGGAGTGCCCTGAGGAAGTGTCTGCAGTGGGATGTATCGCCACGTTGAAATCACCTCAAAGAATTATCTCTCCGTGGGCAAATAGAGTAAGGTCATCCAGCATCTTCGTAAAAAATGACAGCTGACCCTGATTGGAAGCGTAAATGTTTGCAATGGTGTAGTGGGTACCCTGTATGCTGCACTTAACGAAGATGTATCTTGCATCTAGATCTTTTTTAACATCAATAATCTGGTGAGGCAGGGATCGCCACTCCTTTAGTTTTGGAATCAGGATTACTACTATGGCACCAGGCAGGATAGTACCTGTTTTTAAGAACCGGGAGGTGATTTTCACTAAAATGGGTCTCCTGCAGACATAATACATTTGAGCGGGCTTTATGCATCTCATACAGTATTCGCGAGCGCTTTTCAGGGACATTAAACTCCTTCACATTGAAGGATGTGATCTTTATCGACATCATGGTGTCCCAAATAGGTTATAACCTCACAGCACCTGGGGGGTCCCCTCAACTCTCTGAGATTACACTGGTCGACACAGAACAAACCAATAAACAGAAAAAACCATAAGAGGGCTGAACGTAGCTCTCATAACTAACTCCGATAGCCCGGATACTAAAGTTTGCAGCACCAAAACTGTGACGGACCAACAAGGAAGGCTGAGGTCCGAACCTATGTGGGGGTCGTATCTGACAGCATACAATGCAGGTCTGGCGCAGGTTAGAAAAGGACGCCAAATCGTCCTGACGAGACCGTCTTAATTAACCGTACAGGGCACATCTGTAACGTACCATAGGGCATACATATCAAGACTTATCTAAGATAAGGAAGTTGATGGGGGTAACATATTGCTAGTCAAGAAGGGTGCTTGTCACCTATAGAAAGAGGTGGCAGGAAAGAAGCGAGGCAAAGACTGAGGTAAAAGAGAGAGAGGGGGGAAAGGAGAAAAAAATAAAAGGGGGAAGGTGAACAAGACACACATATATGAAGGGACCACAAGCAACATTTTCATATCAACAGTCAAAGAAACCAGGGAAGCATTAGCACGCAAGGCTCATCCTCAGATTCCAGTCTGACTAAGGCGCACAAAGTCTCTCAAATCTTCTCTACTTGAAACTTTTGTTTTTGGGGGTCTGCGATCTCTCCGAGACAGTGGTGACCCCTGTGAATTCTACTTGGTAGAGGGACTCTCAGAACCAGCGGTATGAGCTTGGGGATGTGAGACAAACATAGACAGCCAGTCCGGTAACGAGACAGGAGGAAGTTCCAAAGCTGCGAAGGAGGCTGGGAGGTCTGCCGGTGTTCGAATCGCAATTAATTCTTCACATCTCCGGACCTGTAGCGCGAAAGGAAAGCCCCATCTGTAGGGGATGCCATGGGACTGGAGGACAGATAACAGTGGTTTCAAAGTAGATTGAAGTCTCAATGTGCGTCTGGAGAGGTCTGGGAAGAGTGCAAGCCTTGCACCCTCATAGGAGATACTGGAAGCACGACGTGCCTTCTGCATGATGGCCTCCTTGATTGAGAAATAATGAATACGACAAATAACATCACAAGGCTTGGTCTAGGTGGTCGCAGAGCACGATGCACCCTATCTATTTCAATAGGTGTTTCTGGATCTTTCCCCAGCAGGTCATTACAAATTTTGGTGCGGGTTTGAGGCAGGTCCTGTGGCCTCACGGACTCAGGGAGACCACGGATCCAAACATTGGATCCGATTCCTATTTTCTAGGTCGTCCATGTGGTCAATTAGGTTTTGGTGGAGGTTTTTCTGGGCATCAATAGAAGCTTGCATACGTGCCAATTTGTGCTGGACCCTGTCTTGTGGATCCTCTAGCGCTTGAACTTTATGCTGCAATGTGTGCACATCTGCTTTCACTGGTTGAAGCTCACTGCGCCATGCGGATTTTAGACCTAAAGCAAGTGCCGATAAGTCACTTTCATGGGCAATAAACAAAGGAGAGCCTGTAGCTCTGGGGGGCCTTGAAGGGTTAATAAGGCTTCAGCCGCTGGAATGCGTTCGATAGGTTGATCGTAATGGTGAGGTGGCGACCTAGGTGTGCCTGCAGACACTGGGTTAATACAGTGGTGGCCAAAAGTATTGGCACCCTTGCAATTCTGTCAGATAATACTCAGTTTCTTCCTGAAAATGATTGCAATCACAAATTCTTTGGTATCAATATATTCATTTATTTTGCTTGCAATGAGAAAACACAAAAGAGAATGAATCAAAAATCAAATCATTGATCATTTCACACAAAGCTCCAAAAATGGGCCGGACAAAGTATTGGCCCCCTCAGCCTAATACTTGGTAGCACAACCTTTAGCCAAAATAACTGCGAACAACCGCTTCCGGTAACCATCAATGAGTTTCTTACAATGCTCTGCTGGAATTTTAGACCATTCTTCTTTGGCAAACTGCTCCAGGTCCCTGAGATTTGAAGGGTGCCTTCTCCAAACTGCCATTTTGAGATCTCTCCACAGGTGTTCTATGGGATTCAGGTCTGGACTCATTGCTGGCCACTTAAGAAGTCTCCAGTGCTTTCTCTCAAACCATTTTCTAGTGCTTTTTGAAGTGTGTTTTGAGTCATTGTCCTGCTGGAAGACCCATGACCTCTGAGGGAGACCCAGCTTTCTCACACTGGTCCCTACATTATGCTTCAAAATTTGTTGGTAGTCTTCAGACTTCATAATGCCATGCACACGGTCAAGCAGTCCAGTGCCAGAGGCAGCAAAGCAACCCCAAAACATCAGGGAACCTGCGCCATGTTTGACTGAAGGGACCGTGTTCTTTTCTTTCAATGCCTCTTTTTTTCCTGTAAACTCTATGTTGATGCCTTTTCCCAAAAAGCTCTACTTTTGTCTCATCTGACCAGAGAACATTCTTCCAAAACGTTTTAGACTTTCTCAGGTAAGTTTTGACAAACTCCAGCCTGGCTTTTTTATGTCTCGGGGTAAGAAGTGGGGTCTTCCTGGGTATCCTACCATACAGTCCCTTTTTCAGATGCCAACGGATATTACGGGTTGACACTGTTGTACCCTCGGACTGCAGGGCAGCTTGTACTTGTTTTGATGTTAGTCGAGGTTCTTTATCCACCATCCGCACAATCTTGTGTTGAAATCTCTCGTCAATTTTTCTTTTCCGTCCACATCTAGGGAGGTTAGCCACAGTGTCATGGGCTGTAAACTTCTTGATGACACTGCGCACGGTAGACACAGGAACATTCAGGTCTTTGGAGATGGACTTGTAGCCTTGAGATTGCTCATGCTTCCTCACAATTTGGATTCTCAAGTCCTCAGACAGTTCTTTGGTCTTCTTTCTTTTCTCCATGCTCAATGTGGTACACACAAGGACACAGGACAGAGGTTGAGTCAACTTTAATCCATGTCAACTGGCTTCAAGTGTGATTTAGTTATTGCCAACACCTGTTAGGTGCCACAGGTAAGTTACAGGTGCTGTTAATTACACAAATTAGAGAAGCATCACATGATTTTTCAAAACAGTGCCAATACTTTTGCCACCCCTTTTTTATGTTTGGTGTGGAATTATATCCAATTTGGCTTTATGACAAATCTTTTTGTGGTTTTCCATTGAAGACAAATTAAATGAAGATAATAATACCAAAGAATTTGTGATTGCAATCATTTTCAGGAAGAAACTGAGTATTATCTGACAGAATTGCAGGGGTGCCAATACTTTTGGCCACCACTGTATATGCGGACCCTGTGTCATGGATCCCTGGAGGCAACCAGATGTTGGTGGGGGAGTGCGGCAAGCATGACCAAGTAGGAGAGGCTGTGGGGCTCTGACAGTGGAATAGTGGGGGGCTCAGCCCAGCTCTCTGTGGCAGTCCCAGGCCAGGGTCAGTTAAATCAGATGGGATCCCCTCTCCACCCTCTGCCTCCTGTGCGGCAGCCATTTTAGAAGGCCTGCATGTGGCATTGTCCAGCTGCCCTGTGGGGGACATGGTACTGCCTGGTCTCCCCAATCCTCTCATAGCTGCCTGGGTCCCCTCTCCAGCTTCCTCTGTCCAAGTACCTGTCGGCCAAACCTCCGGGGCCGTTGGTGTGAGCCGTCCGCTTTGTAGGGCGCTGGTCTGCATGCTCCGTGCACGTGGCGTCCCGCTGATGCTGTGCGCTGGAGCCCAGTGGTTCCCAGAGCGACCTCCCTCGTCGCCTCTCGTCTCCAGCTCTGGGCTCCGTCCACAACCGTCTCCACCGGTGTCTGTGTCGGAGCGAGGAGAGCTCGTGGAGGTAAGTTGTCGCGGCGGCTTCTTCCGAACCTGCTCCTCCGCAGATGTCCCGGGCTATCAGGCGGAAGTGACTGCTCCTCTGCTGAGGCCCAAGATGGCGCTCGGTCCAGGGAGTGATCCCTTGAGTCGGTTTGTAGCTCGGCTAGCGGGGCGAAGAAATTAGATATCAGCACCCTGTCTTCCAGAGGGTCAGCAGGAGCTTTACTCTTTCTTTTGCTTCTTTTTGGTCCCATTTTGCTGGGTTTTAACCCCAATTCAGCCTAGTGCCCTGGAGGAGCTCCTCTAAGCGTGTCTCTCCAGCAGCATGGCAGGCCACGCCCCCCACTATTGCGTGTTTTTATACATTATTGATTTTTCTACAGTATGGATATTATTCTTTTTAAAAGGAATGTGTCACCTGAAAATAACCCATTGTTCAAGTTTGTTCTTGTTTTTCTTTCTTTTCACTTTCCATGTTTACTGTCTCTATATTTAATTTTAAAAAAATCCTGAAAATTTTTCAGCCCGGTATATGCTAGAACTGGAGTCAGCAGCTAGTCCAAGGTTGTCCTGTTCTGCGTATTCGTGGGTCCAGGGAATAAGTAATGTGAAAGACCGCTAACTCCACTAGCAGTCTGATTGACTGAAAGACTGGACTATCACCTTGACAAAATAAGCGCTGTAACTCCAATTTTAAATGGAGTTACTTTTATTGGATAAAACACTATTCTTGCTGGTGACTAATAAAAGTGAACTTCGGGAAACAGCCCCTCATAAATCAAGAATCATGGACTATTATAGAACCAGAGAAGAAACCAGAGAGACTTATCAGCAGCTTGTTTGATCATTTATTAATATTGATAAAGGAATACGTGATGAAACAAGGACTTTCTCAGATAAAGGACAAGGATGAGTAACCTATTTAATTATCTAAAAACAAAGATTAATGCTGAAAAACAACATAAAATTGCTGCCCTCTTCCTGGATATTTACATCAAAGAAAATCTTATCCCTTAAAGACATACTTGCCAACTTTTGAAATTAGGAAAGTTGGAGATGTGAAGGTGTGGCGCACGTAGAAAATTTGCATGACCACGCCCCATCTTGTTGGTGAACCATGCCCCCTTTGAAAAAGCCCCACCTACGCCCATCGAACTGTGTTATAGAGGTTATAGGGTGACAAGGGTGTAGTATTTTGTGTTGGCACTAGGAGGCATAACACAATGGTGGGGAGTGGTAGGAGAGAGGAGTACAGAGCACAGCTTACAATCTCTTTGGGGGAGCATAGGACCATCCCCCAGGAGATTATGCTATGGCTGTGCCTGCACTCCCCAGAATCATATTGTGCTTGTTGAACTCCGTACACTGCACCCCCAGAACATCAGTTGAGGGAAAGATCTTCAGGAGTTACAAGAGATGGAGTTTTGTACTGTCATTTTTTTTTAATGTTCTTATATTCATACAGGTTTTCCCTTTGGACTATGACGAACTCGTTGGATTATGTTGGACCAACGTTGGATTGATTTTTTTTTTTTTTTACATTCAAAAAAACCAAGCTTTATTGAGACAAAAAGAATAGATGGTACATACCAATATGTCTTACAAATAATCAAAACAGAGAAAAACGTAATCAAAGCGCGTCTGAAGATGTAATCAGAGTCCATATTGTCATGAGTAGTTAAGATCGACAGTAACAGCGTTGCAGTCCATAACTGAAATGGCAAACTTGGAGACAACTAAGAACACAAGACTGCAATTGAAAAATTGTTACTGACAATCCAGGATGCGATAGAGATACGGGCCATCACATTGCAATATTAGTAAACATGGAAGATCTCCAATCCTCTGACTGCCCAAAAGATAAGGGAGGGGGGGGGGGGGGGAGGGAAGACAGGTCAAATGAGGATGAGGCAGTATGCCACTAAGGCCCAAACCAGGAGTACAAGGATCCCCCGCCAGGCCGTGGTATGGCACAGCAGGGTTACAGTGCTAATCAATATCATCTCTCTGAAGATGTAAGGTGACCCAAAAAAAACTACGATTGGTGAGACCATCAGACCAAGGAACAATTTGGATAAACTTAAGGTAACTTGGGGGAAAGGAAAGGGGGAACAGCCAGTCAGGGCCAGAGCTCCATCACCCTCCATCAGAGCAACAGGTCGGTCAATGCCGAGCAGGATATGTGTCCGGTTAGCACAGATTGACATAATGCGAAGATTCGCAGAATCTGAACCAGCCATCCCATATCTTATAGAACATCACACCATCACCCACCGAATCGCACCTAATCTCCTCCCACCTACAGGTTCTGTGTATCTCCTCGAACCAGTCCGTAATGGGAGGAGGGGCTGTGGATCTCCATAATCTAGGGATAACAGCCTTGGCGGCATTCAACATACAGGTGATTAGTCTACCTTTAACGGAATGGGGTGGATCCTGAATTAGCATAAAAAGCAGAACGGTCGGATCATTACTCAGCTTTTCACCCGATACCAAGGCAATCACACGGATAACCTGCGACCAAAAGGGCTGAAGAGAGGAACATTTCCACCACGTGTGTAGCATTGTACCCTCCTCTCTATGGCACCTCCAGCACAAGCTGGGGACTGAGGGGTAGATAGAATGTAAAAGTGTAGGGACTCTGTACCACCTGGAAATGATTTTATAATTAAGTTCTTGAATCTTCACGGAAACCGAGAACCTGCGAGCTAGTAACAATACCCGAGTCCACTCAGCCTCGGAAAGCTCCTCAGAGATTTCCCTTTCCCACGCTACCTGATAGGGAAGCTTGTGTCAGCAGACCATAGATCCTAGACAAGCAATGCTTATGAAATGGGAGCCGACAACACCAATTTTCATAGGTGGAAAGGGCTCGATTAAATGCCACAGGCACCTGGTACGCCGAGCACAGGCTGCGAAGCTGAGAGTAAGAGAATCCCGAGAATCTAGGGCAATGAAATTCGGCCCTTAGCGCAGAGTACGTTTTGACCTCCCCACCACTATAGACATCCTTCATGACCCCAAATCCCTTATCCCCTCCTAAACCCAGCCCCACCAAACTCAGTGCTTTCGGGATTCCCGGATTACCAGTAAGAGGGGTAAGGGGACCCCCCCGGTTTCATAATGGGCACAGAGGAAGGATAAGACCTAAGAATTCGTACAACAGTTTGTGTAATGAGGGGAAGGGACACCAACTGTTTTTTGGGAAGCCACATGGGCGGTAACCAGCGAATAGCCGCACTTGGTGACCCATACAGCTCAGCCTCAATTCGAATCCAGGATTTCGTCCGAGAATTATGAAAGCTATCTAATATTCTGACCGCTGAAGCCGCCAAATAATATGCCTGAAAATTTGGGACCGACAGCCCTCCCTCCGCTTTGGGCTTCCTCAAGATATTTCTAGAGACCCTAGGGTGCTTGTGTGCCCAGACAAACTGCATGACTATACTATGCAGGGAACGGAAGAAAGGCCTAGAGAGGAGAATCGGTATAGTCTGAAACAGATACAGTAACCTGGGGAGAATGTTCATCTTGACTATATTAATTCGGCCCATCCAAGAGAAATCTTTGTTATTCCACTTAGAGAGGTCGATACGCATTGAGTTAACAACGGGTGGAAAATTAAGGTCAAATATTTTGTCAGGATCCGCAGGAATATTAATCCCCAGATATTTGATATGCGAGGAGGCCCATGAGAAGGAATAATTTCCCTTGAGTCTAGTAACCTCTTCTGGAAGAAGGGAAATATTCAGAGCCATACTTTTGGCCATATTCACTTTATGGTTGCTGAGTGATCCGAAAGTACTTAACACCTGAAGAATCTTGCCACATGTTATCCCACGAATGGAAGCAGTCATACTGATGTCCTGGAGCAAGTGTTCCATGACTAGAGAATAGAGGAGCGGGGAGAGCGGACACCCCTGCCTGGTACCATTATGTATGGAAAACATGCCGTTAACCCGGATTTGTGCTTGTGGGTGACGATAGAGAGCGAGAATCTTGTCACGGAGGACCGGGCCTATACCCAGTGAGGCAAGAGCCCCCGAAAGAAAAGACCAATCGACACGGTCGAAGGCCTTTTCCGCATCTAAAGATAATAGCATGCAGGGGATTCCAGATCTACGCACATGGTTAATTAGCGTGAAAGTCTTGAGAGTGTTATCTCTCGCTTCTCTCGCTGGAATGAAACCCACCTGATCTAGATGGATACGCTCATTTAGAAGGGGATTCAGCCTCAGGGCAATAAGTTTGGCAAAAATTTTTGCATCGGTATTGATTAAAGAAATTGGGCGGTAGCTCTGACACAGACCTGGGTCCTTCCCGTCTTTGGGGATGACAGTGTTGTGGGCTTTGAGGAAGTCTGGGGCAAAAGGAGAGGAATGGGAGACCGAGTTGAAGCTACGCAGGATTGGGGGGGCCAGGTCCTCTTGCAGGACCTTATAGATTTTGGCAGTGAAGCCATCTGGGCCTGGACTCTTACCCACCGGCAATGAGGCAATAGCAGTCTGAAGTTCCTGAGGGGAGAAGGGGGTTTCTAAGAAGCTGGCGACCTCCGTATCTAGGGCCGGATGAGCCGTGCGCTTCAGGTAAACCTGCAGCACGGTCACGCAGTCTATGTTGCCTAATCTCTGAGCTGGTTGGGAAGGTTGTAAAGAGTCGAGTAGTACTCATGGAACACTGTCAGTATATCCTCAGTCAGGTGTACCAGTCTCCCCCCTGCCGTCTTGATCTGAGGGACAAATAGTGAGGCCCTTTTGTCCCGTAATGCCCGTGCCAAGTATCTGCCTCGTTTGTTGCTCTACTCGTAGAAGCCCGCCTCCCGTATCTATCAGTATCGCTTGTGCTTACGCTCCAATAGAGCAAGAACTGCGTGATGAAGTTTGAGCAGAGTTCTCAGGTCTGATTCAGATCCCGATGTTTTATGAGCGGCCTCTGCCGAGTGGAGCTCCGCTAGTAGTGAGTGAAGTTTACTCGCCGCCTCGCGTTTCAGTCGGGCACCATGTTTTATCAGGACTCCACGCATGGCGCACTTCAATGCCTCCCACTGAATCTGGGGGGTTGTTGGATCATTGCTATGATGATCCTTGAAGTTTGAGATAGAGGCCTGAAGCTCTTTCATGCACAGAGCGTCCTGCAAGAGGGACTCATTTAACTTCCAGGCAAATGGGGGGCGCCTGAAGTGCGGCAGGTCTAGATCACAATGTATTGGAGCATGATCGGAATGGAGCATCACATCAATCTAAGTGTTTGTTACACAAGGGAGTAGGGAGTGCAGAGTGAAAATATAGTCAATGCGACTATACATCTGATGAGGGTTAGAAAAGAAAGTGTAGTCTCTCTCACCAGGGTACATAATGCGCCAGGCATCTGACAGCTGCATGCCATGTAGCAAGCTCCTAAGCTTGTTAAGCACACGGTGAGGAACAGAAGATCACTTATTCGAGGTATCGAGAATAGGATATAGGGCTAAGTTGAAATCCCCACAAAGTACTATTTGACCTTGAGCAAAACATGTAAGCTCATCCAGCACCCTGGTGAGAAAGGAGACCTGGCCCTTATTAGGAACATAGATATTAGCAATTGTATACATGTGACCCTGGAAACTACACTTCAGGAAAATCGCTCTAGCATCCTCATCCATATATGTGTCAAGCACCTGAAGGGGGAGAGATCTATGCACGAGGATGGCCACTCCCTTCGTTTTCTGATCAGGGTTGCCGTTATGGTACCAGGCAGGGTAGTATTTATTATGAAGAAGCCGCTTCTGAGTTCGCAGCAAGTGTGTCTCTTGTAAACAGATGATATGAGATTTCAGCTTGTGCATATGATAAAACAGCTTTGACCGTTTTTCGGGCAAGTTTAGTCCCTTGACATTAAGGGACATAACCCTCATGGTATGCATTCATAAGCCAGATGAACACACAAAGGAGGGCATTAAGATGATATCGGAGAATGACGAAGGGACCGACCCCAACTGGCTCAGGAGGTAAAAATGGGAAAGGATAAAACAACAAAGGCCAACAGGGCCGGCAGAACCTAAACATGGAGAAAAAACAAAGGCGCAGTCTAAGAGCTGCGATAGACCAACACTGTGCGTTAGCCGGAGAGGACCAGAACGGCACTTGGGGGCCGACATGGACCGCCTGTGAGAAGAGTTCCCACAAGGTAAGAATAGCTCATACCACAAGAGCTCCAAGTGGCAGGAGTGACTGTCTGAGGGACAAAGGGTGTCAGGCACATTGAAATCAGGATATAACCAAATACAATCAACATTTCGATTACCCAACCACACAAAGGAGGATTACATTCCGAAATGGGACACTGTGCAACATATCATTCACGTATGGGTATCTCACATATCTAGAAGAACAGTTCAGCGAAGAGGACCAGAGGATACCGCAGCGGCAGCCGGGACTCTCCTTCGTCTGTTTGGGCGTTGAGACTTCGGGGAGGTGGGTGAAGAAGGCCAACGAGTTGGTCGCTGATTGGCGGAGGTAAGTCCAGGGAAGCTCGTGTCAATTGCGCTGTGCCACTCGGGGAGATCCACTTGTGGTAGGCCCAGGGCAGAGAGAAAGGCCGGAAGATCATCCAGTGACCGAAAGGACGTCGTGGTGTCGCCATGTTTCACCTGTAGGGCGAACGGGAAGCCCCAGCGATACTGAATGTTGTGCTCTTGGAGAACAGCTAGCAGAGGCATAAGGGCGGATCTCATTTTAAGGGTCCGTCTGGATAAGTCTGGGTAGAGTCCGATTGGTGTGCCCTCATAGCAGACAGATCCCATGAGATGGGCTTTCCTCAAGATCTCCTCCTTAATATTATAATGGTGGATCCTGCAAATAATGTCTCTCGGATTAGCGGGGTCTTGACTCTAAGGGGGGGAATGCCCTATGAGCTCTATCGAATTCTATGAAGGTGTCAACAGGCCGTCCCAGAATGCTGTTGAATATTTTAGTAAGAGTCAGGATCAGCTCGGAAGTGCGCACTGTTTCAGGAAGGCCACACAGCCTGATGTTGTTGCGGCGGTTTCGGTTCTCCAGATCGTCGAACTGTGATACAAGATGGTTGTGACGCACAATCTGGTCGGCCAATGCCGTTTGAAGACTTGTTATTGCATTAGAAGATGAGTCTTGCGCATGTTCAAGCTGTTGATACTTATGTTGTAATTCTTCAAAAGCGGTCTGGACTGGTTTTAGATCTTGGTGCCATGCCTGTCTCAGATCTTGGCTCAACTGCAAATGTCCACCTTTGATGGAAGAAGAGAAAGCAAGGCTTGTAACTCTGGGTGAGAGGACAGAGCCAGGAGCACCGCGTCTGGAGATGGTAGAGCTGAGGGCAGCAGTCCAGCGTTTTGTTGAGAAGCAGAGGTGGCCTGAGTCAGGGAGGAGTGAGATTCAGAGGTTGGACGGGGGCTACTGACCCACGTTATGGATCCCGGATTAGATGTCCAAGTCGCCTCTTGCACTGTTGACAAGCGCCTATTGTTCGGTTGGTCCCAGGATCCATCCCCCAGGCCCGTGAGATGGATATCAGTGTTTGTCAGTCTCCCCAAGGAAGGTCTTGAAGTCCTGGGAGGCTCAGCCTCAGTGGAGACCCCAACATGGTGGCACGCAGTGGGTACAGAGAGGGGCTGGGGGCTGAGAGATCTGTGGAGGGACCCCGACCCCCCGTGGAAGTCCCCGCACTAGACTCGGGCTCGGGTCCTGAGGATGCCCCCTAAAACGCCCCAAAGAGCCCGGGGGAAATCGGGCCCCCAGGTGGGGTTTGAATGTGGGCAGAGGTAGTAAGGAGTTGCCTGGTACGCAACCCGGGGGGAAAAGGGTTTTCCTTTTTGGGGGCTTGGGGGAAAAAAGGCTTGTTAAAAGGGAAATTTGTTTCCTGGCACCCCCTGTGCGGGCGCAGCGCGGGCAGGACATGCAGCTATGACCTGATGGTCCCCAAACGAGCTCTCCGCCGCCCCTCCAGCACCACGGATCCTCCTCTCTGCACAGGACCCCCTGTGGTTGTGGGGTCACAGCGTTTTGGGTGAGGGGAAAAAAGCTCCCCCTTTAGTGGAGTCGCTCCCGGGGGAAAAATTGCTGCCCTGAGGCTGTAATGGGCCCCCCGGGCACCTCATGTGGGCTCAAAAGGGTGGGTGGATCGCGGGACTGGCCGGCGGGGGCCCCGGGCCCCCAAACAAGGGATTGTTCCACGGGGGGGCCCCCAAAGGGCTGGGGGGGAACCGAGCTGTTTCGCAGGGCAGGAGAGAGTACTCTGACATGTGAGAGCACTGATTCTCGGGGGAACCCATGGAAACCTTGGTTCCCGGGCGGGGGCCCCGGGGGGTTTTTTTTTTCCCCCGGGGTCTTTTTTGGCCTTCACCAATCCATTTTTTTTTGCGGCCTCTCAACGGGAAGCGGGACGCAGGCGATCCTTGAGAGGGCCGGAGAGTGTTGCTGCAAGGGGGAAAGGTTTAAAGCCGTGGAGTGGCAGGTCTGGGGGTGTGCTGCGGGTGCTCACGGGGAAAGGGCAGAGCTGGGGAAAGAGGGGCACCTTTGGGCGGGGGGCCTCATCGGGGCCTTCCCCCCTTTTCCAAAATTCATGTAGGGGTTTAGAAGAATTGTTGGGGAGGCACCCCCTTTTAGGAGTTGGGAGTTTTTCCCCCCTTTTTTTCCCATTTCAGTAGAAATCCTGCAGTTTTAGCTATGCCCTTGGCCCGAAGTAAAGGCTGTTTGCGCCCCTGTCCCCCTCCCCGGGCGGGCCCACCCCCCCCTGGTTTTGATTTTTTTAATAAAATGAAAAAAGGGGGTGTTTTGTCGGGGGAGTTTTTTATGTTGGGGTTCGGGGGTACACCCCCAAGGGACTACGGGCTGCCCAAATTTGGGAACACTGATTGCCGGAATGAAGAAATGACATCAGACACAGGTTATATGATTTCCCTTCCCAGTGTAAAAGCGGGCCCCCTAGAAAAAGAGCTTTATTACAATAAAATTGTTTTTTTAAAAACTGGTTTCAGGGCGGGCTAATTTCCTTTTTGTTTCTTGCGTCTTCGGAATGGGGCACTAGTTGATTGGTTCTCCAGATATGGCCCTTGGGTTTCCCCCCAGGTTTCCATGCGGGGCACATGGGGGGGAAAGTGGTTCAGGAAGCAGGCCCCATCTTGGAATTTTCTTGGGGTTCAGCAAAGCTTATATGTTTTAAAAATGTTTTTGCACCAAAAAACTTTTTTACAAAAGCATTAGAAAAATAAAATTTTTTCCCTTAACAACCCCCCAAAAACTTTAAACTTACAACCCCTGCCCCTGATTTGTTTCCCCATTGTTTTTTCCCCTTAATCAAAAAATCCCCGTCCCTTCCCAAAAGCGGGGCGGGAAAAGGGGGAATTGGATGCTTCACCGGGTTTTTGAGTTTAGCCAATCCTAGGCGAGTGCCCCCCCTTTGTAGTTGAGTTTTCCCGCCCTGACGGGGGCCCCTACCTTTCCCCTTTCTAACATTGGACCCAAAACTTGGTCACCCCTTTAAATTTTTGTTGCAAATTGCGAAAAAAATTTTTGGGCCAGGGTTTTTTTAGGTTTGAAAAAAAAAATAAAAAAAATAAAAAAAATAAAAATAGTTTGTGTGTAAAAGATCCTCTTTAGTCTGTGGGAAGTCTTTCTTATTTTTAAAGATCTTTTTGGGAGGGAAAAAAGCAACAAAAATTTGTTTGGACGGGGGGAAGGAGGGGCGACATCAAAAAGCCCCTTGGCTATTTTAAAATTGCCGGGGGCAAAGGGGGCGGTCAGTGATCCGTGCTTGGCACAGACATGGCATCAACATGGCCCCGGGACGTGGATAAACACTGGGGGCAGACGTATTTGGCTTGTGGGGGCATGGGGGTTTTTCCAATCCCATTGCTCCACTTTGCGGTATTTTTTTTTTGTCTGTGGCATTTTTTTGGCCCCCTTGGTAATCCCTCATCTCAGTCTTCGGGCTCCGGGCCCCCTTGGGCATACTAAAATGAATTTTAAAAACAATCTTAAACCCTTGAGGTAATAAATTGTTGTAGAGAAAGTTTTGGCTGTGGGGGGGTGGAGGGGACATGGCACCTGTTTAACCCTCAATCAAAATATATCAGTCAAAAAGAGCAGTAGAAAAACCTGCTCTCCTCCTTTTGTCTTAAAAACCCCGGCAGTGAATAAAATGCCCAGTAAAAAAATTTAAAAAAAAAATTAAAAAAAAAAACCTCTGCCCGTTTTGGGCCTTTAAAGCTTTTGAACAGCAAGAATGAACTTCAAATAAAAAAAACTTCTCATCAATGACAATGTAACTTCTATGAAAATTACGTTTCCCTTAAAAACTCATAAAATTAATATCAACGTAAAAACACAAAGCACAAAAAAAAATCATATCACCCTTTTCTAAATTCTGTAGGGGGAAACATATAAAAACATTCTCCTACCCACAAATTTTAAAAAAGCTTTTCTATGTTTTTATTTGTGTGAGTAATATATATATATTCAAAAATTTCATGATTTTTTTTCACAATTAAATTATCTGCTTTTGGCCCTAACCCGCCCTCCCGGGATCTGCTTTTCAAATTGTCACTGAAAAAAAAACCCTTCAAGGGCTTTCATGGATTTTAAACAATAAACTCTCATACCCCTTAAAAGAGCTCTAAAGTTTTTCGCGGGTTTTTGATCCCCCCGGATGGTATATGATTTTTAAAATAAAAACCCAAATTTAAACCCAAAAACCCCCCTTTTTCATATAATTAACCCTTAAACATTTTCAGTCACAGATGTTTTAAAAATCACTGCTTTTGCTGGGTTAAACAGCTTTGTGGCCTTATCTGCAATTGAAAACAATGCAAAAGGGAAATTTTAAAGAATGGGATTTACAGACATAAAAAAATTTTAAATTAAAAACACAAACAAGGAAAAATGAAACCCCAAATTTACACAATTGCACATTCTCCCCTGAAAAAAAAAAATTAATCTTTATCAGCTGGAGCTTCAAACCCAAAAAGGGAAAAAAAAAAACAAAAAAGATTTTCTAAAATGGGCGCGCAGTAAAAATTTTTAAAATCTGGGTTTACAAAAACCTTTACTAAAAAGTAATGAGTGGTAAATAAATACCAAAAAAAAAAAAAAAACCAAAAAAAAAAAAAAAATCAAAAATTAATCTTTATATCCCCCGGGGTTTATTTAAAAAAAAAAAAAAAATGATATCATGAGGTCTTTTAAAAGATCTCCCATCACTAGTAAAACTCTTCTTTAATTTCCGAAATAAAAGACATTTTTAAACCCATCCCCCCGACAGCATTTGGTAAAAGAAAAAAAAAATTTATTAGAAAAGGGTCCAAACCCTTTCTCTGTGGGGAAACCCGGAAAAGGGGTATAGCCCTTTAAAAAAAAAAAAAAAAAATAACTCTGAAAAAAAGGTCGAAAAAAAAAGTGCACCAATAATGAGCTCATTTTTTACCACGTGGTTTTTTTTTTTGCATTAGTTGTAAAAACCCCAAAATTTTTTAAAGACGTCAACCCCTAATATTATCTTAAAGTTTGGGAAAACACCCCCAAACCCTCATTTACTTTAAGGGAAAAATTAGTTCAATTTTTTAAATCAAAAATTTTCAAAATTTGCCCCCTTTAAAAAAAGCAAAGCATTGTTTTAGGGGACATTTTTTTAAAAAAAGTAAATTTCCTATATCAGTTTTAATCAAAATATGCAAACAATGTTTAACCCCTTTCCCGCTTTTCTATAACTACATATCCCTTTCAAAATAAGGGACTGAAAAAAGTTCTTTATTTTAAATTTAAAGCCCAAAAACAAGGGAATCCAAAATTATAAAAATTTTACAATAGATGCAAAATTATATACAAACTTATACGGGAAAAGCTTCCCTTTGGTTTCCAAAAGAAACCCGGTGATACCCCCCTGACACAATATCCCTGCACTTCTTAAAGGTAAGCTTAGGGGGAGAGGGGGGCGGGGTCAATGACTCATCAGGTTTATGAGGAAATGAATGGAGTTGTTTGGGGGTGAGAGAGGGAGTGGGGGGGGAGGGGAGCCACTGGAAAATTTTTTTTTCAAAGGGAAAGGGAGGGATTTGGACTTCCTCTGCCCCCATGCAAAACAATACTCAGGGAGGGGGTGAAATTTTTTGGCCCAATTTGGGGCACCCCAAACTTAGAATAGGGTCCATTATAAGGTGGTGGACATTTTGTGGGAAATACTTATAAACCCAAAACATTTCCTTTCTTAAACCTTCATTTCATCTCAACCAACCCCTTTTTTTGATATCTCTTCCCGTGTCTTTTTTTAAAATAATGCATCATCTAAAAACTTGCAAACTTTAACCCTTCTTTTTGTTTTCAAAAAGCTAAAGCTCACAATTGAAATTGAAAATTTACCCTTGAAAAAAACCCCCCACCCCCCCCCTTTTTAAAAAAATTTTATTAATTTTTTTTAACCCTTTTCTACATGGTTTTTTTCTTTCTTTTTTTCTACATGCTTCTTTTCCCACCCCCCACTGATCCCGCAGACTGACTGACCCCATAACGGGCCGTTTTTAAAACCCCCCATAAACTTGGGAAACCTAATAATATTAACGCTTTTTTAAACACCAAAACTCCCTAACTACCCCCCTCTCAAGCTAGGGTTTGCTGGGGTCCCCTTTTGCTAGAATTTCTCCCCCACCTGCAATTGGGGCTGTCCCGTTTTAAACTAGAGTCTTGTTTTAGTCGCAAATTTTTAACAACTCCCCCTGTGTATCCAATTCGCTAGAATTCTTAGTCGCAACCGCAAAAATGTGTTTTAGTCTATAAATTTCCTACTCATTTCCTAGTCTGAAAAGAAAAAAAACAGCTCAAGCCCCAAACTAGGTTGGTTTTCCCAAATTTTAAACCCCCGTGTGTCAGTTTCCCTGTCCGCAGGATCTACCAACACAGACAGTAGTCCCGGGGAGGGTCGGCAGTGGGGTCCAGTTCCCCTTTTAAAAGTAAAACGGGAACGCTCTTCGCCGACCCGGAAAATCCGGGCTGACCGGACAAACACCCCCACCCAAACCCGGGAAAAACCCTCCAAAAACCAGGCAAAATTCAGATTTCAAAAGAAAAACCCGTAGAAATTACCATTTTTCAAGTGGAGGTGTCCCGTCTCCAGTTTTTGGGGCAGTGAGGTAATCCCGGTGGTCACCGTCAGTCCCCCAAGGAATGGGGTCCCCTCTGGTACTTTCCCCACTTACTGGGCGCCAAATTTGGGGGTTTAAAGGGGGACACCGCATGACTATTTCCCGTCCAAATTGAACACTGATTGCCGGCTTGGGAAGGGAAATTTACACAGACACAGGTGATATGAGTTTCCTCCCCAGTGTGAAACGACCCGGAAGGGGGGGGGTTTTTTCCCAAAACAAAAAATTTTTTACAAAATGGCTTCAGGGCGTGGCTAAGTTCCTTTTTTTCTTGCAGTCTTCAGGAATTTTTGGACTAGTTTGTTTGGTTCCCAGATATGGTAAGGTTTCCACCAGGTCCATGCTGGCAAGGTGGGAGGGGGTTTCAGGAAGCAGGCCCATTTTTGGAATATCTCTGCGTTGTTCGCTAAGGTTATATGTGTAAAAATGTTTTTGCCCCCCAAAACTTCATTACAAAAGCATTAGAAAAAACATATTTTCCTTAAATTTATTTAAAAAAAAGTTTTTTGTAAAATTTGTGTCTAATTTTTTTTTTTCCATTTAATTCGTTTTAGTAGGGCAGTATCTGGGCTATCTGAAAGACCCCTCTCCTTTACTAGCGTGGGCTTGGTGTCGCCCAGCAGTAGTTTTTTTTCATCCCCAGGCTGACACTAACCCCGTGTCACTATTCCCCCAGTACCTAAAGCCCCAAGGGGTACCGGGAGAGTGGGTAACCGTCAAACAGACTCTCTAATGTGTGGCCCACTTTGGGGTGGCTGTGGGCTGGTATTTTTTAGAATGAGGGGGGACCAGTGTTAATGGCCCTTTCCCCATCTGATTTTTAGCAGGCTGCAGCTGTTTGTTTTACCTTGGGGGTTTGGAAAATGGGGCCCCCACATTTATTTTTTCTTAAATTAATTTATTTATCGAGAACCCTTAAAACTGGGCACCCCTGAAATCATTACAGTGATCCCCGTGTGCGATTCTTTTAAATAAAAAAAATTTTTCAAAAAAAAAAACGTGGGGGTTCCCCCAAATTTTCCAAAACCACCCAAGGAAAAAACCCAATGCGCAGCCGATACTATAAAATGGGAAGAACCCATCACTACTGGTCTCTTCCATTCTAAAATTACCGCCTGCAGCTGCTCCAGAAGGACCTTTCACTTAAAGGGTCCACTTCTGACGGTTCTGGCTTTCCCCGTACGCGGGTGCTTGGGGTTACGGGAAAAAAGTGCACAGGGTTAGTGCACCCTTTGGGCAACAAGAAACACCGCTGGCGACACCAACCCCCAGCAAAGAAATGAAGAGGCATCAGACGATACCTCCACTATATCACGGAATTTATGGAAAAAAAAAAAAAAACAAATTGCACAAAAAAACTTTTATTTAAAAAACACTCCCCGCCCCACCCTTTTTAACCCTTTTTTTTTGGGAAAAAAAAATGACCCAAGGTTGTCCAGTAGCCCCGGGAAACCCCAATGTAGTCAAATGGGAACCGAAATAAACAAACACTTTGCACTCATCATATAGGTGGTTCCCATTCACATCCGGGGAAAAGTGGGGGACCCCCCATCCCCCACAAGTAAATCCAGCTTTCCATGATGGGGAATATGGGTGCCAGCTTTGGAGGGGGGAGGGGCCCCGCTTTCCGGATGCGATAGGCTTTTGCCAAGGCAATAAACCAGGTTGTTCCTTGCGGCCTGTCCCCTGCCCTCTGCAGCCACCAAAGACAGCCACTGGGGCGGGAGACGGAGAAAGGGAAGGGATACAAAAGGGGGGAAACTTCGCCCCTGCGTTTGTATCCAGCCCCCCCGCAGCCGCCCAAAGACAGTCACAGGGGGCGGGGAAGGGAGCAGAGGGCAATTTACCCCTTGTGGCCTTCTCCTGCCCATTTAGACCGCCAAAAGCAGACCGAGGGGGCCCGGAGAAAGGAGCAAGGGAAGAAGATAATTGGGAATCCCTTCCCCCTTGCCCCCTTTAAAAAACACACCCCCCCCCCACAATCAAAACACACACACACAAAACACACCACCCCCCCCACCTGAAAACACAACACAACCCCTCACTTACACTGAAATACACACCACCCCTTTCACACATGAAAAAATCAAACAAACCCCCCGCACCAGACTGAAAAACACAAACACACCCCCACACCACACGAAAATACACCACACCTTGCCACACACTGAAATACACACACCCCTCACCCCCCACTGAAATACACACACACCCCGCAACACCCACACTGAAATATACACAGCCCCCACACACGAAATCACAAAACCACCCCCCAACCCCACTGAAATAAAAACAACACCCTTTACACACATAAACAAACCCCCCCACTCACACGAAATACACACACACCCGCACAACATGAAAAAAACACACACCTCGCACACACCTGAAAACCCAAAAAAACCCCCCCTCCACCACAAAAAACACACACCTCGCACACACACTGAAATACACAAACACACCCATCGCACACACACAAACAGCCCTGGCACACACACTGAAGCACGCACACCCATCCCCCGCACACAAAACTGAAACATACACACACACCCCTCGCACACACTGAAATACACACACACACACCCTCGCAAACACACTGAAATATACAAACACACCCTCGCACACACACTGAAATACACAAACACATCCCTCAACCCCAAAATGAAATTCCACACACCTTTCCCCATACTGAAATCACACACACCTCGCACCAAAACCGAAAACACAAAAACACCCCCCACACCAACTAAAACACACACACACACAAAACCCGCAACACACTGAAATACACAAAAAAACACCCCCTCGCACGACACAAAAAGCCTGGGCCCCACACTGAAGCACGCACACCAAACCCCCCACACAAAAAAAAGAAGATACACCCCATTCCCCCCCCAAAACACTGAAGCCCCACACCCTCCCCCCGGAACACCTGAAAAACCCCACCCATCCCCCGACACACTGAAGCATGCAACCAACCCCAACCAAAAAAAACTAAGCTACACACCCATTCCCCCACACAACTGAAGCCGAACCCCCTCCGGGCACCCGAAAACACCACACCCTCCCCCAGCCACAAGAAGCGCACACCCATCCCCGCACACCCTTTAAACAGGCCCCCCATTCCCCGCAACACAAGAAGCATCAAACCCATCCCCGGCAACCCTCCCCCAAACCCCACACTGAAAGCTACACACCCCTCCCCCACACACCACGAAGCATCACACCATTCCCCCACACCCCTCTGCCCCAAATCCCCCCCCTGACACACACTGAAACAGGACCCCCTCCCCTCACAACCACCTGCCAAAGTCCCTTTCCCCCACACACACTGAAGATGCCACTCCCCCCCTCACACAACACGGACAACACCCCCCCAACAAAAAACCCCTCCCCCCGCACACCTGAAGCATCACACCCCCCCCTTACACACCTCTGCCCCAGTTCCCCTAGGACCACTGAAACATGCAACCCCCTTCCCCCCCACAACTCTCCTCCCCTCCCTGCACCCCACTGAAGCATGTACACTCCCCCCCTCCACACACAAAAAGCCACAAATTTCCCCCCCCCACACCTGCCAGTCCTCCCCAACCACTCTGCCCGTCCCCCCCCCCAACACATGAAGAATGCAACCCCCCCCCCACCACCCTTGCCACGCCTCCCTCACACCACTGAAGATGCACACTCTTCCCTGCAACACATGAAAATGCACACCCTCCCTCACCCAAAACTTTGCCAACGTCCTCCCCCCCCCACCCCATGAACATGCAACCCCCCCCCCATACCACTCTTTCCACGTCCTCCCCTCCACACCCTAAGCAGCCACTCCCCCCCTCACACCACTCTGCCACAGTCCTTCCCTCACACCACTCTGTCACGTCCTCCCCTCACACCACCGGCCCCAAATCCTCCCCCGCCACACACTGAAGCATGCACACCCCTCCCCACACCACCTGCCCCTTTCTTCCCCCCAAAACCACTGAAGCTCACAGTTCCTCCCCCCACAAACTCTGCAAAATCCCCCCTCCACACACCTTTCCACAGTCCCCCGCCGTACACAACTGAAGCATGAACCCCTCCCCCCAATTTCCATCTGCCACGTCCTCCCCTCACACACCTGAAGCATGCAAAACTCCCCCCCCTCAAAACACTCACCTGTTTGCTGTGGTTCCATTTGTTTTGTCGAGAGAGGGGGGGGGAGCCTGTGGTCCCACTAGGCCCCCCCCCCTTCCAGAGTGTCGGGGCTCCCGTTCAATAGCTTCCCATGAAGCCCAGAGCTTGCCGGGCCACGGCCCCGGGGTGGTGGGTTAGGGGAAGCTCAGGAACGTACCCTGTGCCTCCTTAAAACCCTAAAACCCCCGGCAATCTTTTAGTGGGGAGGTTTGGCAAAACAAGGGGGGGGGGGACACGGCCCCATTGGGGGGGTGACCCGCCTAAAACGGGAGGGTTGGCAACTATGCTTAAAGAGGACCTATCAACAATGAACATATTAAGTTATCTTACAGAACAGAGAACTTAAAAGTAACAAAACATAAAAAAATTACCTTTGAAAGTATATTGACTATAAATTTTTGTAATAATTTGATGATAGAATTAACTAGTTAAAAATGTGGGGCGGGCCCTTTTGTTATGGAGTTCATTGTGCTGTGTCTTTTAGGCCACGCCCAAGATATCAAGCTTTTTGTTAGAATTCCTGTTTTTTCACCCTTTAGCCAAAATGAGAAGCTCCTGCAACAGTAGCTTCAAGACTTAGAGAGCATGTATAAATTTAGGGATTGTTCACACGGCTTATTTGGACGAGGTTTTGGGAGCGTTTCCTCGTCCAAAACGCTTCCAAAATGCCCCCAGTTTATTTAATTGATTCCTATGTAAAACCTGGTTGTATTTCACACACGACGAGGTTTTTACACGCTTCTTTGGAAGCACTGAAAAAGGGGTTGTTCACACAGAGTTTTGTCTCCGTATTAACATACGCTTTTTAGATGCGTCTTGGGGACAGACAGGACGGACCAGAGACACATCTAACAATTAGCAATGAGTTTATCACTGCTGGCAATGAGGAACACGCAGCGTCGTTCACATGAGAGATTGCCGCTGCATATTTGCCTCACACCTGTCTGGTACGCTTTACGGTACCGATCAAAGAATTGACATGCAATTCTTTGAAAGACGGACCCGATAGGCGGATCTCTCATGCGAACGCCACTGCGTGTTCCTCATTGCCGGCAGTGATAAACTCACTGCTAATTGTTAGATGTGTCTCTGGGTCTGTTCTCAGGGACCCAGAGACACATCTGAAAAGCGTATGTTCACACGGATGCAAGAAGCCGTGTGAACATACCCAAAGAAGTGTCATGTCCATTCTTGAAGCGTGTTTTGGGCGCGGTTTTTGGCGCATTTTGGGCGCGGTTTTTGTCCTGGCTATTAATTTGTATGGGTGAAAACCTCGTCCAAAACCTCATCCAAAACCTCGCTGAGAAATGCCTCTAAAACCTCTTCTGAAGAAGCATGTTTCATGCGAGCTTTTGGGAGCGGAAACACTCCGAAAACCTCGTCCAAAACCACGTCCAAATAAGCCGTGTGAACATGGCCTTAGAAGCATCATTGATCAGCTTACTCACTGGTAAGCAATGTTGGACTGGGGTGCCCAGGGCCCACAGGTGGAATTGACTCTAGAGGGCCACCAGTTGAGCTATTTCTGGGCCCACCGGTGGAGTTTATTTTAGGGGCTAACCCTACAGCTACTGCAAATGACTGTACAAGCCTAGTATAGTCTGCATCTTGCTTTTTGCCTCTTTTCTATGCTTTTTTATGCTTCTGATGATGTTTATGCAGTTAAAAAGAAACTCCAAGTCCACTATGCTAAGGGGCCCATTGGAGGATTCCCCGATTCCCCTGTGGGCCAGTCCGAGCCTGCTGGGAAGTAAGGGTAAATTAACACAGCTGATTTGGATGATGAAAATTTCAGCACTGAATCAGTGTTGGTTCCTTGTCTAAAATTAGCATCTGCAACTTTGGATTTCAGACAAAGATTTGATCCTTATTTTCTTAGACAAGTTTTGTAGCCTACTGTATATTATAATGTGAGGGGAGGATTCATCATGGAATCTGCTTCAAGAATAGACATATAACTCAATTTTCCATGCTTTCAATAAGCACAGAAAATAATCAATTAAAATAATTGTTTTTTGAAGGAACACAGATTTTACATGGCAATTAATGTGAAGCATTTTACAGTTCTTTTTAATTATTTTGTTGGTGCTGAGTCCACATTAAAACATTCTGAGGGGGCGTGGCCTGCCATGTGAGCGGTTGGACGCAGGAAGATCGAGCTCCTTTCAGGAATTAACCTTTTCAAAGAAGGCTTGCTAAAAATGGGTCCCAAACGATCCAAAAAACCTCCCAAGCTATTCCAGACCCCCTATCTAGGGGACACTCCGATCTCGAACTATTTTTTGCCCCTTCAGGACCTAGATGGAGACGGGCCGCTCTCCCGCACTTCTGCGCCATCTTCCCCGGCTCCCTCATCACAGATGGGGATGCACCTACACTCCAGAGTTCAACCAGTCGGAGTCGGACAACCACTGCCGGACGAGCGCTCCACAACATCCCCTCTGCCCTCCGGTGCTCCTATCAGAAGCCTGCCGTGTGCCGAAACAGCTGGGATGGCACCACGACAGGCTCAGCTCCCGCCGCTGCAGCGAGACGCACAACAACTGCAGGTACGAGATGCGGTTCCCGTGCCTGCATACACCGGCCCTCCGCCACCTTCTCCCCAGCCAATACGGCTTACTCCAGGGTCAGTGTTGAGTATGGGAAGCCCTGTGCGAGAGATATCCACAGCCCACGTGGGAGCAGAGGCGCCATCTTTAACTACAGAGACTTCTCAGGGATCTGACAGGGCCATGCCAGAGTGTCCAGTGCAGTTTGCCCAGGCGAGTTACAAGCCTCAGGGGCTATCAGACAGAGACCCCCACGCACTACAGGATCCCGCCACCCAGGCAGACCTACTTTTCTTGTAACTGAGATCCCCGGGGAGCCCGGATATGAACGCCTCAACTAATTGGGCTACTGAGACCTCTCCACCATTCCCTCAAGATAAGTGTTCCCCTCCATGCCCAGAGGGGTCCTCTCTGAAGCAGCATAGTGCCTCAACACTCCCTTGCTGTCCTATGTATCCCACTGAATCCAGGCCGGTCCCCTCTCCAGGTCATCCGGGAACATCAGGGACCTTTCCGGGCATTATTAACCCCTCCACCTTAAATAGGGCAGACCCGCAGCACGGTCTTTCTTTATCTGCTCAGACAGGGCAAATGTTCTTACCCTCTGGCAGCAGCTCTGGGTATGACACTCAGCGGCCTCATATCTCTTCCAACTCTATGGTGTCAGGGTGGTCTGCTTTCCCGCCTCTGGCCCAAATCCGCGATACAGAGCGACAACAGATGCGAGGCCCACCTCTCACTCCATGGAGTAACAGATGGAACTCCAACTGGGATCCCCTTCCTGGGCGCATAACCTCTCAGCACCTCCAGCTCCAACTCTGTACCTGAGTGCTGACCTGCCTCTTTGTCTCCCTCAGAAGATGCTCTACGTGCATTAGCTGCTCACTCAGAGCTGCAGGCATTGCTTACGCTCCTTCCATCCAAGAGTGCTATGCAACAGCTAAGCCGAGATCTTCAACAGGCGTGGCGCCAGGACCTACAGCCAGTTCAATCGGCAGTGTCAACCCTTCAGGAGAAAATCAAACAAATTGAACAGGTCCAAGATTCTACAAATCTCACGGTAGCGGGTCTACAGGCCTCAGTGGGTGCGCAAGCTGAACGCAAAGAACAGCTAACGTCCCACTTGGACGATCTTGAAAACTGCAGTAGACGCAATAACGTCAGAGTCCGTGGACTTCCAGAGAAAGTTAGAACCTTGGAACTAATCCCTACACTCACTAAAATGTTTAACCATATCCTTGGCCGACCGCTGGACACAGCAATAGAATTCGACCGGGCTCATCGGGCCCTCCACCCTCAAAGTCAGGATCCAGATCGACCAAGGGACGTTATCTGTAGAATCCATTATTTTACCCTCAAAGAGGAGATCTTACGGAAAGCCCGGCTCATGCAAGCCTTGATGTTTGAGGACTTTAAAATTGGTCTCTATTCAGACCTCTCCAGGCGCACCCTGCATATGCGCTATGCTCTAAAGCCACTACTTCAGGATCGTCACATTCAATATAGGTGGGGATTTCCCTTTGCCCTTCAAGTTAAACATGGAGACACTCTCGTCACTCTTCGTTCACCTTCTGATCTTCAACCTTCACTGCAACATTGGAACTGCCCATGGTTGAGATTCCCGATTGGTCCACTGCCACGGACTTCTCCTACTCCCTATCAGTGTCCGCCGTTCCTCGAGGACGCACCAATCCCAAGGCACCCTCACTTCCAAAGACTCAGCGTTTGACTAGACAGCGGAGGAATGCAGAAGACCCGTCATTGGCAAGTGGCCCGCTACGCTGACGCCTCGCCCAGGAACTGTGAGATTGTTATATCTTCCTTGAGTGTCATCCCTCTTTTTTGTGATGGACAGAGAGTCATATGTGGCCTAAGTGTTATCTCTAGGTCCTTATGAGTCAGTCTCTTATATTTGTCTAAACGATTGATCTGTACTGTATATAATGGCTTGCATAGCTGTTGTTTTGATATGTTGAGGTTATCTCTCTTTTTCCGCCTGCCATTGCTATCAGGTTTCCTGACCCAATTTGAAAATTCTCTTTTTCTTTCCGTTGCTAGATGCCTTCTACTGTACGTCAGGCGGTATTACCCCTAATACTCATTTCCCCCCTCTCCCTCCTCCCCCCTTTTTTTCCCCTTTTCCCCTTTTTTTTTTTCTTTTCTCTCTTTCTTTCTTTTCACTCCCTTCCCTCCTCCTCCTTCCTCCCTTTCCCATACTGCCTGCCACTTTTGATAAAATATTCCTGTTTAGTTGTATCCAAACTCGGTGTTTCTTCTTCTCCCTGTTCATGCCAATCCTGCGAAGCGGTCATGAGTACCCCCCAGCGTTCTCCGCTGTCGCAGAGATGGTAGTGGATCCTCTGGACCACCGCAAGCGATGGCGTAAGCCACGCCAGGGAGTGGAATCTAAGTAGGTCCGGTTTTCACCAGAGCCCGCCGCAAAGCGGGATGGACTTGCTGCGGCGGATTACTACCCGGTCACTACCCCTGACGTGACTGCTTGCGGTGGCAGCCGAGGCGTGTGCGGTACAAAAATCGTGGAGCAAGCTCTGGTCGGGGACAGGCAGAAGGTCGTGTGCAGGGGGCCCAAAGGTTCTTGGTCAAGGACGGCAGAAGGTCAGGACAGGCGGCAAGATTCGTGGTCACAGGACGTGGCAGAGAGTACGGTACACGGTAAGGAACTAGGCAGTATGGAACGCTTCCTCTCTGGGCACAGGGCACTATCGATTCGGCCCTGTGCCTAGGAAGGGACAGAGCTAAAAAGGAACGCCCCAGGTGAGAACCAATCCCCTGCGTGCTGTCCCTTTAAATTCCTGTAGTGCCGCGCGCTACCGCTAGGGGGGGCGCGCACCCGGAACCAGCAGGAGCGCGCGCGGGACGGACACAGGGAGCGTGGCGAGGTAAAGTCAATTGCTGGGCACGCCGGATTTGTCCGCAGCCCGAGCGTCGGGCTGGCGGCACCGGCCCGCAGCAGGAGATCCCCTGCGGAGTTGCGGGTGTGCCCGCGACCCGACACGGGGGTCGCAGGGACACCCGTAACAGTCCCCCCCCCTTTGGCTCCCCCTCTTTCTGGCCCGCATTAAACCTAGACAGGAGACCCCGATCCAGGTTATTCTCCTCCGGCTCCCTTGACCTTTCCTCTGGCCAAACCCCTTCCAGTCGACCAAACACAATCGTCTCCCCCTACCCGACTTAGTGGCCAAAATTTCCTTGACGGAAAAAGACATTGGTGGGTCAGTACGGGAGACGGGGGAACCACAGGCCTAGAAAACCCGGGTTTTACGGATGACTGGCTTCAGTAGGGAGACATGGAAGGAGTTTGGGAATGCGCATGGTCGGAGGGACCCGGAGCTTGTAGGCCACAGGATTGATGCGCCTGAGAATTTCAAAGGGACCTAAGAATCGGGGGACCCAGCTTTTTTGCTGGGAATTTTAAAGCGGACATACCGGGCAGACAGCCAAACCTTATCACCGGGGCAAAGGAAGGCGGAGGTCTTCTTTTCTTGCCCGCTTGGACCTTCATACGGGCCGGGGCCTGAAGCAGGGATCGGCGAGTCTCCTCCAAACGGCAGATAGGTCGCGGACCAGGCTATCCACCGCAGGGACATCGGAGGAGGGCGGGAGGGCGCGGGAGGGGTGGGCGGGGATGCCGACCGAAGACGATGGGAGAAGGGGGATCCCCCAGTAGGTCAGAGTCCAGGGAGTTATATAGAGAACTCCGCCCTGGCAATGGGCCCCGACCAATCATCCTGTCTTGCGGAACGAAGTGGCGGAGATAGGTACCCAAGACTTGGTTCACTCTCTCCACTTGTCCATTAGACTGTGGGTGGTATGCAGAAGAGAAGTCCAGTTCCACTTGTAGGAGAGAGCAGAGGCCCCGCCAAAATCAAAGGGGACAAACTGTACTCCTCGATCTGAGACATGGTGGTGGGGGGTGTCCGTGCAGACGGAAGATATGTATAAAAATTTGCTGGGCAAGTCGAGGAGCCGAAGGGAGACCAGGCAAGGGAATGAAATGGGCCATTTTAAAAAAAACGGTCAGTGGACCCACCCAGATAACTGTGTTACCGTCAGAAGGAGGCAGGTCGGTGATGAAGTCCCATGGCGATGTGGGCCCAAGGACTTTTTGGGAACGGGCAAAGGGTTTGCAGCAGGCCCGCCGGTTTGGTGCGCGTTGACTTTTTTGCGAGCACAAGTAGTAAAATGCCTAAAGAATTCCTTAAAGTCTTTGGCTATTTTCCGGCCCACCAATAAAACGGGAAATCAGGAAGTTGACCTTCGAACCCAGGGTGTCCGGCAATTCGGGACCCAGTGTCCCAGTTCAGTACCCTTTCCGGAGTGCCGGGCGCACATACGTCTTGCCCGGAGGAGCGTGCTGGAGAGTTGCGGGAGCCATGGAGATTAGCCGTTCTGGGGGTACAATGTGCTGAGGCTTAGCCTCCTCCTCACCGCTAGTATCGGAGGCACGAGACAGGGCATCTGCTTTAACGTTCTTCTCTGCGGTCGAAAGTGTATAACAAAATCGAAACGTGAAAAGAACAGTGACCATCTGGCTTGGCGTGGGTTCAGCCGCTGCGCAGTTTGGAGGTTAAAGGAGATTTTTTTTTGTCCGTGAATATTTTGGGACGGGGTGCCCGGGCACCCTCCAGGAGGTGGCGCCATTCCTCCAAGGCAAGCTTAATGGCCAGCAACTCCCGATCACCGATGGTGTAGTTCCCTCTCTGCGGGCGAAAAGGTTTTAGAAAAAAAAACCCCGCAGGCCCGAATCTTGCCCTTAGGGCTCTTCTGGGTGAAAAACAGCTCCCGCGCCCACGGAAGAGGCGTCGCCCTCCAAAAGAAAGGGCAGTCAGTATCCGGACGGGATAGGACCGGTGCTGAGGCAAAGGCGGTTTTAAATTTGGAGAAGGCCTCTTCGGCGGCTGGCGGCCAAAGTCGGGGGTTGGCGAGTTTCCTGGTTAGGGGCCACAATTGGGGCGCCCAAAACGTTGAGAATGAGGGATGAATTGTCTGTAATAGTTGGCAAACCCCAAAAAACGTTGGATGGCCCGAAAAAACCGACAGGTCGAGGCCACTGGAGGACGGCCGAACAGTTTTTGCGGGGTCCATTTGCAGACCCTTGTCCGAGATTATGTACCCGAGGAACGGGAGGCTGGTTCGGTGGAACTGGCACTTTTTCCAGTTTGGCGTAGAGGGTGGTTTTCACGCAGGCGTTTCAGAACCTGGCGTACATGTGACTGGTGGGTCTCCAAATTGGGCGGAAAAACACCAGGATGTCGTTTCCCAATAGACAACTACGCATACATACAGGAGATCCCTGAAAATGTCGTTAACAAACTCCTGGAAGACTGCTGGAGCGTTGCATAGACCGAAAAGGCATCCGAGGTACTCAAAGTGCCCATCAAGTTATTAAAGGCGGTGTTCCCCTCGTCACCCTCTCGGACCCGAATGAGGTTGTAGGCCCCCCGCAGGTCCAGCTTGGGGAAAAACTTTAGTCTCCCGGAGACGGTTTAAACAGTTCTGTAATCAGTGGCAATGGATACCGGTTCTTGATGGTGATCTTATTTAAGCCCGGTAGTCAATGCACGGTCGTTTGGGCCCATCCTTCTTCTCCACAAAGAAGAACCCGGCACCCGCAGGAGAGGTAGACTTACGGATGAAGGGCCCTTCTGAAGATTCTCCTTTTGTAGGCCGACATAGCCTGAGTCTCAGGTTTCAGAGCGGGTTTGACCCTGCCCCGGGGTGGACTAGTCCCAGGCAGCAGGTCATTTGGGGGATCGTAGGGACGATGTGGAGGAAGGTATCTGCTTGTTTCTCAGAGAAGACATCTTGGAGGTCCTGGTAGCTGAGGTAGACCTGACAGTTTGGGTTTTGGGAGCCGCAAGAAGAGAAGAGGGGCGCACCCGGCGAGGTACCTCTAGACAGCGAGACTGGCAATTGACCCCAACGCAAAAACTCGCCCGTCTTCCAGCTTCGAGATAGGGGCATGGCACTGCAGCCAATGGAAGCCCCAGGGGACAGCTGAGGAGAACGGGTAGTACGAAGAATGCGATCTTTTCTTTGTGTAGGCTCCTACTTGAAGAAATCACCGGTTCAGTCCGAAAGGTGATTGGGGTCGTTCAGAAGCTCACCGGAGACAGACGCGAAAGACCAAGGGTTGGTCCAGGCGGACCACCGAGAGACGATATTTGGTCACAATGCAGCGTCCATAAAATTCCCGGCGGATCCGGGAATCCAGGAAGGCAGCCACTTTGGGAAAGAGAACCCGGAGGTAGTTGTTGACCAGACTGGCAGCATGAGCCGAGGAGAGGGGTTTCCTTCACACCTAGGGACGCCTCTCCCACGAAGCCTAGGTGCGTGCGTTTCCCGGCCGTAGAGGACGGAGCGGACAACCTCTGAGGAGGTGTTGGGACTGCCGCAGTAGAGGCAAAGATTCCCCTACGTCGTCGGGTCAATTCTTGCGGAGTTAGGTGGGCTCTGTCCACTTGCATGGCCTCTTCCACGGCTGGCTGGGAAGGAGGCAGTGGAGGCCGAAGGAACACCGGTGCAAGACGGGGTAGGCGACGTGTTAGGGTTGGGCCACGTTCCGGGCGGAGCTCCTCACGCCTCTCCGAGAAACGGATATCAATCCGGGTCGCCAGATGGATCAGCTCACTTAATGAGGACGGGGGGTCCCGGGTGGAGGAGGCGTCCTTAACCTGGCTGGAAAGGCCCTTCTTGAAAGTTAGCGCATAATGCCGCGACGTTCCATGCCAACTCGGACGCCAGAGTTTCGGAATTGCACAGCATAGTCCCCCTACGGGAGGGTTCCCTTGCTGGGGTTCAGTAACGCGGTTTCCGCTGAAGATGCAGGTCAGGTTCCTCGAAGACCACTTCGGAACTCCTGAAGAAACGTACCCCGATTGGACGTGACGGGATCATCTCGGTCCCACCAACGGGGTTGCCAATGCTAGGGCCTTCCCAGACAGAAGACTGACCACAAAAGCCCCCTTTAGACCTTTCTGATGGGAACTGTCCGGCCATGAGTTCCACGTGGAGTAAGCATTGGGGTGATTTAAACCCCTGCAGGCTTAGAATCCCCATCAAACTTCGTTGGCATAGACAACCGGAGCTTCGGACCTGCGGACAACGCGGACATAGCGGGGGAGCGGCTGCCGCGGAAGCTACCACGGGCAGCTGACTGCTGCTGCTGGGTGGGGGAGAAGCTTGCTGCATCATAGATGATAGTGGTTAAGCTGTTGGGCTTGCTGAGCGATCTGCTTGGACTGCTGGGCCACAATGGCGGAGAGGTTAGGTCACTTGGTAGAGGCACCTTGGCGGGATCCATGGCCGAATCGAAACTGTGCAGAGATGGTAGTGGATCCTTGGACCACCGCAAGCGATGGCGTAAAACCAGCCAGGGAGTGGAATCTAAGTAGGTCCGGTTTTCACCAGAGCCCGCCGCAAAGCGGGATGGACTTGCTGCGGCGGATTACTACAGGTCACTACCCCCGACGTGACTTGCTTTGCGGTAGGGGGCAGCCGAGGCGTGTGCGGTACAGAATCGTGGAGCAAGCTCGTGGTCGGGGACAGGCAGAAGGTCGGTGCAGGCGGCAAGGTTCTTGGTCAAGGACAGGCAGAAGGTCAGGACAGGCGGCAAGATTCGTGGTCACGGGCGGAGGCAGAGAGTTACGGTACACGGTAATGGAAACTAGGCAGTATGAGAACGCTTCCTCTCAGGCACAGGGCACTATCGATTCGGCCCTGTGCCTAGGAAGGGGCAGAGCTAAAATAGGAACAGCACCAGGGTGAAACCAATCACCTGCGTGCTGTCCCTTTAAATTTTCCTGTAGTGCCCGGAAAACCACCCGGAAAACCAGCAGGAGCGCGCGCCGTGACGGACACAGGAGCGTGGCGAGGTAAGTCAATGCTGGGCACGCCGGAGTGTCCGCCCGCACCGAGCGTCGGGCTGCGGGCACCCGGGGCCCCAGCAGGAGACGCTGCGGGTTGCGGGTTTTGCCCGCGACCCGACACGGGGTCGCAGGGACACCCGTAACATTAGCCAAGCTTTTTATTTGGCTTACTGCAGCTACTAGCCTGCCAGGTTTCTTTTTGTGACCTGAGGTCTATAGGCCTTTCTTGTTCTGTGGATTGTTTGTTATTTTCTCACCCCTACATTTCCACCAGTTGTTTCTAGCCCCATCGTCAGCCCCTTTATTACCTATTGAGCTTTTCGGAAAATGTTCTCTATTTTTTCTTTATGTCTATGATTAGAGTTACATCCCTTAACGTTAAGGGATTTAATGTGCCCGAAAAGCGGTCGCAGATGCTCTATTACCTGCATAAGCAGAGATCCCACATCGTTTGTCTCCAAGAAACGCATATCTTGCAGGAACACGCTAAAGCTGTCCGCAACAGGTACTTCCCTGCCTGGTACCATAGCAGCCATGAGTAAGGGTCATGTGACCCGAAACGCTTCGGCTGATTAGTCCCATTCAGTACAGCCACCGTACATGGAGGGTCTCTCGTTGTATGTGCATGTTGGCTTTTAAAATGGAATGAATAAACAAGTGAATACGTTTTATTAACTCAGCCTGGTCTGCACCTGCATATTTTTTCTCCATCTATGAGACGTTCGTTGCTGGAGCCGGTTCGTCTTTATCTTACATGCTGTTGGAAACTGGACCGAGGGATTGCATCCTGAACCGCATGCTCGCAAGAGTGTAACGTTTAACACAGGTGAGCTGTTTTCATTGTTGTTTGCCGCTTACATAGCAGCAATCCCTCTCAAAAGATGAAGGGCGTTGCCATTTTTATTCACAAGTCCCTTCCTGTCCAGGTTCTAGACGTCTTTACAGATCCAGACGCCAGGGCCGTGTTTGTGAAATGCAACATACAGGGGCACATTTATACAATCACTAATCTCTATGTCCCTAACATTAGTCAACTCTCCTTTTTGTCCAGGGTGTTGGAGGACCTCACTTGCTTTGCACAGGGTCAAACTATCTTGTGTTGTGATCTTAATTTAGCTCTCCACCCTACGATTGACTCTTCTTCGGGTCACTCTGCTGTCCCACATTGCGTAATCAATAAGGTTAAACATCTGCTACATAGCATGCAACTCTCCGATGTGTGGCATCTTCTGTACCCTGGAGAAAGGGACTATACTTTCTTCTCCCACCCACACCAATCCTATGGTCGCATTGACTATGTTCTAATCCAGCACTCCCTTCTTCCATTTGTGGTGGACTGTAGAATAGGCTCCATCCTTCACTCCAATCACGCGCCAGTGCACTGTGATTTAGCCCTACCGCACTTTCAGCATCCCCCATTGCGTGGAGATTAAATGAATCTCTTTTACAGGATGCTCTGTGTTTGTCGGAGCTGCAGTACAATATAAAGGACTTCCAAGATGCTCATTCAAATGATCCCACGACTCCTCAGGTTCGATGGGAGGCGTTAAAATGTGTACTGTGCGGCATACCCATCAAGAATGGTGCGCATTTAAAACGGGAATCAGCCAATAAACTTCAGTCCTTATTAACTAAACTTAATTTAGTTGAGAACTCCCACTAGGCTACCGGTGCAGAATCCGATCTTAGAGAACTGACCCAGCTCAGTCATGATATTCTTTTGATTATGGAGCGTAAGCACAATGGATATCGTCAAGTTTTTGCTATGCGGTCATATGTTTGGATGAATAAACCGGGACGGTACTTGGCCAGAGCTCTGAGGGAGCAGAGATCTTCCCTGTTTATCCCACAGATAAAAAAGTCAGATGGGCAATTAGCGTTCCTTACTGACGATATACACAGGGCCTCCAGGATTATTACTCCAATTTATATAATCTCCCCACACCGACTTCTCGCACTCGTCCTACGCAACATTATATGGCTCTGGAGGCTTATCTTTGGAATAAGTCACTCCCCTCTCTGTCCCCAGAGGTACTAGCTTCCCTAGAGGAGCCTTTCACCCAGGCGGAACTTGACTTAGCCATAACTTCCCTTTCCTCCGGTAAAAGCCCAGGGCCAGATGGCTATACAGCAAAATTCTACAAGACCTTGCGAGAAGACCTCTGTTCCCCTCTTTTGCAGGTTTTCAACACGGTCTCCAACTCCTCCCCCTTCGACCCAGCCTTTCTTAAAGCCCATATTACAGTAATCCCCAAAGATGGAAAGGACCTGACTCTTTGCCAGAGTTAAAGACCAATCTCGCTTATCAATACGGATGCAAAATTGTTTGTCAAGTTGATTGCTTTAAGGCTGACTCCGCTTCTGGGTGACATTATACATCTGGACCAGGTGGGCTTCATCCCCTCGAGGGAGGCGAGGCATAACACCCTGAAAACATTCACGTTAATTTATTATATTAGACATAATAAAATCCCCTGTATGTTGTTCTCACTTTATGCAGAGAAGGCCTTTGACCAAGTGGATTGGGCCTTCCTCTCGGGTGTCTTGTCCTCTCTTGGCATAGGCCCTACTCTCCTTGCGAAGATATTTGCATTATATCACTCTCCACAGGCACAGGTTCGGGTCAACGGTTCCCTCTCTGCCCTCTTCATCATTGGCAATGGTACCAGGCAGGGATGTCCTCTCTCCCCGCTCCTGTATGCACTGGTGATGGAACATCTACTGCAGGCCATACGAGCGAATGCTTCTATTCATGGAGTACAATGTGGTAATCACCACGTGAAATGCTCTGAATTTGCGAACGACTTGCTCTTATATGCCTCCAACCCCCTCATTTCTTTACCCTCTATACTGAAAGTGCTACAGGACTTTGGATCCTTCAGTAACCATAAAGTGAATATGTCCAAAAGTGTAGCATTGAATCTTACCCTTAAGACAGAAATGGTCGCCCAGATTAGACAACACTACTCTTTCTCCTGGGCCACCACTTCTGTCAAATACCTTGGCATTCACCTCCCCTCGAATCTAGCGAGAGACTTTGACCTAAACTTTACTCCCTTGCTGCAACTTATCCAGGGAGATCTCTCTAAATGGGATAAAAGGGACTTTTCCTGGCTGGGTCGCATCAATGTCCTGAAAATGAACGTCTTGCCCCGTCTCCTCTACCTGTTCCAAACCATTCCAGTTCTAATTCCCAAATCCTTTTTTCAGGCTCTTCACAAATCCATTGAGCAGTTTGTTTGGGCTGGAAAATACCCTAGAGTTGATTAAAAAAAGTTAACTAGACCAAAACCAGACGGAGGTCTGGCTCTTCCAAATTTCCAGACTTACTATCTAGCTGCCTTAGCTGTTAGAATCCTACACACTCTAAGCTCTGGGTTCAGCTTGAATCCGCAATGAATAGATACCCAACTGCAGCTATACCCTCTTAACTTAGTTCCCCTGCTCACGCAGACCGTGGTGTGTACTCACAGATCATATCCCTCCTCGATGCATATATTCAAAGCTGGGGGCCCGCTCACCCCCATCACAGGCAACCCAGGTCTTCCTGAGACGCTGAGAGGACTGGACTTTGTTTTGGGTGGATAAAGGGGTTTTTGGGGTAATGAGAGACGTGCTTGTTGGCGGCGCACTCAAACCGTACTCTGATCTTGCTGCATCCTCAGGAAATGTAAGTTTCTCTAGATTTCAATTATGTAGTGCTTTCTCTGCGCTGAAAATCTCCCTAACTTTATGTAGAGCCCCTACTGTCTTTGAATCCTGGTGTTTGCAGAGGATCCACAGTACACACTTACTCTCAAAGGTTTATGATCTGTTAGTATCTACTGCGGAACCTCCAGAGCTAGCTTTTCAGGCAGCCTGGGAAAGGGATCTTTTGAGAAAGTTCTCCTTGGATGACTGGAGGAAAATGTTTTCCCTTGTCCATGGTACCTCAGTCTCAGTAAGGATTCAGGAATTAAATTATAAAATCATTACCCGCTGGTATAGAGTGCCAGCCCTTTTGCATAAACTTTTCCCCTCGGTTTCAAATCTCTGCTGGCGCTGTCTCAAGGTGGAGGGCACAATGCTGCACATATGGTGGAAATGCTCTTCCCTACAGCCTTTCTGGCTTAAGGTAATTGACACAATCCACTTGATTTGTGGGGAAAGATTGCAGAACGACCCAGCCTTCCTCTTTTTGTTCGCTACACAGCGCTCAGCACACTCCCTGAAGGGTCATTTGCTCTCTTTCTTATTAAACGCTGCTAAAGCAGTTATACCCAGATTTTGGCGTTCCACTCTCCCCCCCCTCACTCACGGATTGGTTTAAGGAAATACACATGGTTTGTAGGTTAGAGGAATTCCGATGTGAATCGTATACCGATTCGGACCACTTTTTTACAGTGTGGAACGATTGGTTGCCGTTTTGTAAGTCTGCCCACTACTCTTCCCTCTTATAAATGAGTGTCTGCAACTGATTGGATAATTCATTACTGTTTTTTGCTTACTGACGATGTGGTAATGATTTCGACTGGCCTCCCTTATCCCAGTTTGGTTGAAGTTATTTGGCCTGTTGCCTCGTTTGATGAGGATTTTGTGCTCTCTCCCTAACACTAGTCTGGGTAACAATGGTCTTTCTCCTCTCCTCGATTGGACTACTGGGTTTCCCCCCTTCTTCCTAGCTTTTCCTTGCTCTAGGGTAGATATTTTAGGAATCTTTATCATCTGTCCTCCTATCAGGTCTCATCTGCCTAAGCATGTGTACACGTTATATATTCTAATTCCCAGTGCCCCCTGGTTAGCTTGTATTTCTCTCAGCATCCTCCTCTTTTTTTGAGTGATTCTCTTTCTCTAGTTTTTATGCATACTATAACCCATCGTATTACGTAAATTTTCATATTTGAACCATGTCAATGCACCTTGTATCATTGTTGCCTTTACTACTGTACAACATTTTTTTTTTTGCTTGAATAAAGCTTTGAATAAGGAAAAAACACATTCGGAACATAACCTTATTTTATGTTTATTTTGTATTTATAATCTGAAATTGTAAAGAAGTAAATTTTTTGCATCTTTTCCCTGTATGTGTATAATGGGTGAATAAACAAATATTGTTAAAATATATAGAATTTCATAAATCCACCAAATGTTTGGACAGATATAAAAAAAAAAATATATAGACATTTAGTTATGTGAACATTAGAAGATATTTTGCATCAAAAAGAATGACTGAAGAAAATGTAAATCAACTGAAGTGCAAAGTTCATGTCTTAGGACAATGAATGCAACCCATATAAATATGTTAATATCTATTCACTATATATGAAAGAACAGGACACAGTTGAGTCAGTTCATATGACGTGGCTTTACTACACTGCTTAGTGGCTGTTGCGGCATCATTTGCCATCAACCCTTCCTTCCTGGCTGGAAATGTATTACATGGTGCACTCTATGAAACAAAATTAGGTGTAAAAATGGATATATATATATATATATATATATATATATATATATATATATATATATATATAATATATATATATAATATTTAATTACAAAGGTCATATTGCATTATCTTTAATACCATAAATATTATGATAGTCAAAATAAATTTAGAAAAATAGCTATTTGCTCTACATATCAATTAGCAACATGTTGCGTTTGCATTAAATTAATAGCTATGCACAATATACTTATTTGCAGGTCTTCGACTTACTATTCTTCGCCTCTGGATAGAATATTGTCATGAAACTGTATTTTACCCTTAATACAATTTTATAATATACACGAAAAGTTGTCTAATTGCTTAATTTGTAATGAATTATTACAAGTAATAAAAAAAAGGTGTTTACCTCATTTTTCATGTATATAACCAGTATAATACCTTGTAATTAATTTTCTTATAATAAGAAAAAGTGGTAGATTGTTTTAAATGTTATATTTTTTTAAA